>JAWQEG010002729.1:137500-191645 GCA_033782935.1 Petrolisthes cinctipes
ACGTATGTATTAACACACATACACATACACACACGTATGTATTAACACACACATACACATTCACACACGTATGTATTAATACACATACACACACATATTTATTAACACACACACACACACATGTACACACACATAATGGTGACAGTAGTAATAACTCAACCTTTTCTTTATTTGCAAATTTCTTTATGGGCTGTGTGGAAGAAGAAACATTCCATAAGACGACGAAACCTGACATATACTGCCGCTACATCGACGACATTTTCATCAAGACGAGGAATGAAGAGGACATACACACACTCAAAAGCTGTCTCCAAGAAACATCAGGCCTGAACTTCACCATCGAGAACAGTAACAACGGAAAAATCCCGTTCCTGGACACTTTAGTACACCAACAAGACAATGAATTTAACACAAGTGTCTATGTGAAGCCCACTAATCCTGGCCATTGTTTTAACGGAAAAAGCGAGTGCCCAGAGAGATATAAGAACTCGACCATAAGTGCCTACATAAGAAGGACATTAACCCACTGCAGTACCTGGAAGCAAGTACATGAAGAAATAGAAAGATCCACAAAGGTACTTCTTGCAAACGGCTTCACAAGAAAAGCAATAGACACACAAACATCAAGAATATTAGATAAATACTTTACACAGGAAGAGAAAACAAAACAGGAAGACAAGATTGACATCTACTACAGAGCATTCTACTCCACAGCCTATAGTCAAGAAGAGAGAATAATGAAAGACATAGTGAAAAACAACGTAACCTCAGTTAAAGACAAGAAACTCAACCTCATCATATACTACAGAAGCAAGAGAACCAGCCACCTGCTCCTCAAGAACAGCCCAACTGTAAAGAAAGAAGCCACCGAAAAGTCCCATGTCGTATATAAGTTTACCTGCAAACAAGGGAACTGTGAAGCCCTTAATAATACTTATATAGGCATGACTACAACAAAATTATGCAGACGCCTGACCTACCACCAAAAGCACCAAAAGCACACCTCAGCCAGGAACATAATATCAAGATAACACGGAATATCCTGGTAGAAAACACCGAAATTATTGAAAGCTGTTCAGACTCTAGACGCCTTCCAATCCTAGAAGCTCTGTACATAAAAGAAATGGACCCAAAACTCAACGTACAGCAAACAGACCTTCAAGCTCTACCCAGCGCCCGGAGATCTCACCTGCAGCCACCTAACCAATCAGAGGCCAGCACGTCGAGTAGGGGAGCGGAGGCAACACCTTAAATAGAGCGCTGCCACAACACCGAGTCATTCTCACCTCGACCACAGAGATGACAAGTCTTCAAAACCAAGCCACTGAAGAAGGGTCTAGGACCCGAAATCGCGATATGGCCAACACACACTCTTCTTTTGGAGAAGTGTTAAACCAACTTAAGGAAGAAGATAAAAAGACAATCAGAAATAAAGAAAATCTTCTTAGGAAAATATATAATGCCGAACTTACCATCGCCTTCAACCATATATATATATATATATATATATACACACCTCATGGAGACTCTAATATTGAGACTATTGTAACCCAAAGACATGCAGGTCGTTCAGGAGGACAGTGTACACAGTTCCACAACATCATTCATTGTTAAGAGGGTATTACACTATAGGTACATTGGAGCACCTTGATTCCTCCAAAGTATGCCAGGAAACAGAACCAGGTGAA
Organism: Petrolisthes cinctipes; assembly: GCA_033782935.1. Lineage (NCBI taxonomy): Eukaryota > Metazoa > Arthropoda > Malacostraca > Decapoda > Porcellanidae > Petrolisthes > Petrolisthes cinctipes. The sequence continues at coordinate 139,189 of JAWQEG010002729.1, forward strand.
CATAAATAATGGTAGCCTGTTGCTGGAAATTGTTTAAAAGCATCATTAACATTAAGGTTACAATAAGACAAGGTGAGAATGTTGTGAGTATTAGAATCACTGAGATGATTTGTTTCCAGGGATAGTTTGGGGTAATTAGTAGCCTTCTAATTCACCCATTACAAATAATACCTTTAAGGAGGTACTACTGGGGCAACTGATTCCTCCAAACTATTCCAAGCAACAGGACATTAGTGTATTTGTTTACTTGGTGTTCCTGTTTCTTGACATTCTTTGAAGGAATGAAGGCACTCCAATGTACCACAAGTGTATAATACCCTTACCTTGGTGTTACATGCTTAATTCTCTTATACTGATATTTAATTGATGGTTGTAAATAACTTTTCATTCATTATTAATGCTATAAAAATCCTTGTCTGACATCTAATATAATACTAATATAGTAAATAATTTAATTAAAGAATATAAACATAAGTTGATGAATTAGACTAACCGGTGTTGCAAAAGTTGATGGTTGCACATTGTTCATCATTATCTGGACACTTGACTGTCAGTTGAAGTTGTGGGAACTCTGGTAAGTTGTAGGGACACTTGTGGTCCAATATTTGTTTATCCTCCTCATCATCATTGTTAGTTGACAACTCCACCCAACACTCTCCTCCCTGAAATAATAATAACACACATCATTATTATATTAATCTGGTAATAGTTAGGTTAGGTTAGGATACTATAGGTTAGGTTAGGTTTGATTAGGATTGGTTAGGTTAAGTTACTTTAGGCTAGGTTTGATCAGGTTTGGTTAGGTAAGGTTTGGTTAGGGTTAAGTTAGGTTAAAGTTAGGTTTTGTTAGGTTAGGGTTGGCTAGGCTAGGTTAGGTTATGTAAGGTTATGGTAATAATTGTCATGATTTTATCTATATGCATTGCTAATAAAGAGAACAACTGACCTTCTTCTTGAGATATTTAGGTTGTTTTTCCCACTTGTAGTGGGTGAATGACAATCGGTAGGTCATCTTGGTGTAGGTGTTGTAGTACACGTGATGACACCCAACCCTAAGCTGGAGAAAGTCTTGAAGTGTCAGCTTGGTGATGACGTCTGGTCCTGTGATGGTTTTGACACTGGAATGATCATCTTCACTAGTACAGGAACACTTGATGTTGACTTGGTTATGAGGTCCGGTAATGTGATCAATGTCGAGTGTTGCCAGAGTTTGTTTGATGTGTAGACTTGTCCCCCACCTGGTAATATTATCAGGTGGAGGAGACAACTGAAACCTAGTCTCCAGGACAAATTCACCGATTTTGTTCATCTCTAATGGTTGTTGAGGCACTATGGATGACCGGTTGTAGGCGGGACATTCTAGTGAGAGAGGAAAGTTGTTAGTGATGACTGTGTTCTCTCTCTCTCTCTCTCTCTCTCTCTCTCTCTCTCTCTCTCTCTCTCTTAGGGGTAATAGTGGATTATTATTTATATCAACATTTCTGCTCCGTCTCTCCATTTTTCTCTCTCTCCTTTCCTCCATTCTTCTCTCCTTCCCTCCTTCCTTCCTTTATTCCTTCTCTCCATTCTTCTCTCATTCCTTCCTTCCTTCCCTATCTCCTTCCTCCATTCTTTTCTCCTTCCCTCCTTCCTTCATTCCCTATCTCCTTCTCTCCATTCTTCTCTCATTCCCTCCTTCCTTCCTTTATTCCTTCTCTCCATTCTTCTCCTCTATCTTCCTTCCTTCCTCCATTCTTCTCTATCTCCTTCTCTCCATTCTTCTCTTCTTTCCTCCTTCCTTCCTTTACTCCTTCTCTCCATTTCACTCTCCTTCCCTCTTTCATTCTCTCCCTCCTTCCTTCATTCCCTATCTCCTTCTCTCTATTCTTCTCTCATTCCTTCCTTCCTTCTATCCTATTCTCCTTCTTCTCTCTATTCTTCTATTCTTTCCACCTTCCTTCCTTCCTTCCTTTACTCCTTCCTTCCTTTCTTCCTTTACTCCTTCTCTCCATTCTTCTCTCCGTTCCTCCTCCTTTTTCTCCTCCATTCTCTACCCTTGTACTTTCTCATCTCATTACCCCTTTATCTATTTCTTCTCTTGTCTCCCTTCCACCCCCTTCTCCTCCTTCATACTTTACCTTCGTTTCCTTCTTATTCTCTTTTCTTCACCTCCTCCATACACCATCTTTTCTTCTCTTTTCCTTCTCTTTCTTCATACTTTACTTTCGTTTCCTTCTTATTCTCTTTACTTCACCTCCTCCATACACCATCTATTCCTCTCCTTTCCTTCTCTTCCTTCATACTCTGACATTTCCTGTCTCTTATACATTAGAGCACCTTAATTCCTCCAAAGTATGCCAGGAAACATCAGGACCATATCAACAGAAGTAATGGTTATCTGTTGCTTGGAATAGTTTGGAGGAATTAGTGGCTCCAGATTTAAAACCAACGCTGTATGTAGTAACCCATTAACTTAGGGGACAATATTTGTGGGTAATTTTAATATTGGGTAATTTTAATATTGGGTAATTTTTATACTGGGTAATTCTAATATTGGGTAATTTTAATATTGGGTATTTTTAATATTGGTAATTTTAATATTTTTGGGTAATTTTAATCAACATTGTCTCAATGGTATTTGTCTAATTGTACAGTACATTGTTTTGGTATTATACACTATATGGTTATTACTACACTATTTATCACAACACTGTCACACACACACACACACACACACACACACACACACACACACTTATTCCCTCCTCTCTCTTTTTTGTACACACACACACACACACACACACACACACACACACAAATAATAATAACCAAACTTACCAGTACGTATTCCAGCATCAACAGGTGGTGTGAGAGCCAACACCATCACCACCATCACCATCATCATCATCATCATCAGTATTACACTCCGTCCACACATGATGTCTGTAATATAATAATAACCTCTGTACACACACACACACACAGACACCCTATCAATGTATACACACACACACACACACACACACACCCTATCATTGTACAGTTGAGCAAGTAGAAAGTGCAAGAAAAATATGGCTGTTTATGGCAACATCTGGCAGTTCTTTGTAGTAAACCCTCGTATCATTATGAATGAATCACTGGGAACCCAGAGCCAATGTAAGGTGGAACGTGATTGGCTGAACTTTGAGTGGTGGTGAAGTAAATCTTATCATCCCATTTTACGTAAAGTAATATGTGGTAGGACAAATTGTAGGAAGTAATACTACAACAGTTATGTATTGAACAATGTTAGAGTAACAATGGCGTAATTTGCATTATTGATCTGTAAAACGTTAATAACAACACAGCACAGGAAAGCAGCATTGGTTTGTTGGTTGTTTCGTGTTTTCACGATATTCGAATATGAATCAGATTCGAAGGGAGAGAAACGACATTGCTCCTGTAATAAATCGGATGCTGAGCATATGTTTTGTCAATTTCTGTGGTCATTTGCTCTGGCACACAATGACTGTTACAATGATTTGGCAATAAATTAACAATTAAATTTTTCTAGCTGCTAGCTTTTAAAATTCTTCTCTTTATAGATGTGATGTATTAAAATTACAAACTCTTACTGATATAATCCGTATAATTGTAAGACAAGACTCCTGTAAGTTATGTGAATTCACATTCACTGATGTATAACATATATTTTTGTAATACCAAACAGGGAGTAAAGCAAAATCCCACGGAGAAAGCCGTAGTTTATTGAAATTAAAACAGGGCCAGCTACATCGCGTAGCCCTCATCTGATAAGAACTAAATCTCGTAGGAGGACAGATTATATACCGTACCGCTCAAAGAGGGGGAGAAATAGAAAGGGAAAGGGAAGAGGCGGAAGGGTCACGTAAGAGGTGGGAGAAAGGGACAAGAGGGGGGGGGGTCACGTAGGAGGAAGGAGAGGCTTAGCAGGGCATGAAGGGGGGAGTTAGGGGAAGGGAGGAGTTGGGGAAAGTGGGGTAAGAGGACAAACTCTCATGTGACCCGTCCGCCTCTCCCCTTCCATATCTCCCATTCTATGAGCGGTATATAATCTGTTCTCCTACAATATTAGGTTCTTATCTGAAGAGGGTTAAGCGATGTAGACGAAACTGTTGTCGTCTCAATAAACTACTGCTTTCTCTGTATTTTTTTTATTTTTTTTATTCTGACTTTCACAGCACTGTGAATTTATCTTATTATTAAACAAGGACTAGTAAACCAATATTATAGTTTCATTTTTCAATACCTAACCCAGACCTCTTTCTTTTACACTCGTATGGAGGAGAAGGTTTGAGCCTACGTCGAAAACAGTGGAATGAGGTGGTTAGCAAATTCGTAAACAGCGGCAGATATAAATTTTGCTGGCATGGTAATAGTTATCTAAATTAATTATGTAATTACTAAGGCCCCGTCCTCACTGTATCGGGCATGCCTGACGGGGATTACTTTTTGTGTGAAATATCCCTCGTTCTTTACCACTGTCACCTGATCGATCAGATAATAACACCAAGCACGCTTGTGTTGTCCACACCGTGATTTAGCAACACTTGTGTGACAGTCGGTTCTGCCCTCTAGTTTGGACGGGGCCTTTTTAAAGTTTAATGTTTCATGCTATCCCTTAGCCCTACTGAATTTGATAAGATAATGTTTCTTTTATGCATAAATGTTTCCTCATATTTCACTTTCTGTCATGCACTGATGTAATGATTGATTAATGAAAATTAGAATTAAAACCAAGAACTGGGACTGCGAGGCCATTCAACACATATTATATAATATATATATATATATATATATATATATATATATATATATATATATATATATATATATATATATATATATATATATATATATATATATATATATATATATATATATATATATATAATATATTTATATATATAATATATACAGTACTGTATATAATATATATATTATATATATACTCCTACAGTCATGCACTGACGACAGTCAGAATGTCTGTCATGTGCCATATAGTTGCAAAGACTGGGGAGTGCCGATTCCAACAACTAGGTTTTAACTACTGCGATATTTTCCAAGAAAATTCCTTCTTAGCAGTCATTTATATGTTTCAACCATTAATTCTTTCAACATCTCTCAGTATATTAAGACCATGGCTTTTCCTCAGACAAAATTCCACCTTCTCATGACAGCATAAGACAATAGGACAATAGACAATACAAGAAAAATAAATATTCACCCAGTTTTATTACAGTCACCGAAAAAATAATATATTATATGAAAACAGTCATTCTATAGGGACCTGAAACCATTTAATGCAAAAATGACATTTCCATTCAGTATTTTGTCCACAGACCGTTGTTGGCAATCACATCATGAAGGCGGTCAGATAGAGAAGTCACATGGTTGTGAATGATTTGTGGCTTCCTCCTGAGGACTTCCCACTCCCTCATCATATGATTAAGCAGTTGCTGTCGTGTCCTTTCCTCTTCGGGTTCCCAGACATTAACAATATTAGCCCAGACGTTCTCGATAGGATTTAAGTCAGGGCTGTGACTAGGCCATGGCAAAACCTCCAGTTGGCGCTGATCCTCAATCCACCTTCTCACGATGTTTGCTGTGTGCACGGGACAGTTATCTCCGGATAAGGCAGGGTGTAGGCGCGGACAGTCGGCAGCATCACCTCCTCTAATATCTCTAAATACTGCTCAGCCGTGAACCTCCCTTCGATCTCAGTGACCTCACCAACACCATGAAGTCTAATCCAGCACCACACATTACAGGTTACGTGACCACTGCGTGCCTCTGCGTATATATGCTCCTGAACATATCTGTTAAATAAAATCCTGTCAGTTTTGTAATATAACAAAAGGTAAAAAATTAACAGTCGTGGGAATAAATAATCCTCCATTCGCCAAAACCCTCTGCCTCAGGGTATGAGGAAATATATTATGGTATCTGATAACAACGCTTGACACCTTGTGTGGGTGTCTGATAAAAAGCTTCAGATAAATAGTTATAACTTAGGTTGGCAAGGGAGAATTTTTCAGATGTGACAACTCAATGTTTAGCGAGGTGTGTGAGTTATTCACTAATATTTGTCTTCGGACTTATAGGAAACTTTGGATATCATTGCCAAAGAATGAAAGGACTCTCCAAGAAAATCTGCCAAGCAAGGGATACAAACCTGTATAAAATGAGGCAGAAATGCCTGTCACCGAGCGGCATTGTAAAATAACAAGCTTACTAATTAAACACTGGCTTTCATAGTCATGAAGCTTGAAGTCCACGTTTCATAACTGTATAGTTTTCAAGGTATTGGTTATGGGTCTCTACATGAATTATCCTTTACTGTCATTAGTGTCGACATAATCCTTACACAGTGATAGAATTGTACAACGTGCAATAACTCTGAATGTATGGAAATTTGTTTATGCCTTCATTTGTTTTAATTGCTAAATACAGTGTAGTCAAAACGCTAAGTGGTTTTAAAACTACTATAACTTACCTGGTATTGTTCATCCTGTAACAATGAAGTTTCCCATGGTTGGTAGAACTAAATATCTTTTCATCGGAGAAGATGACTCTCCCCCAGTAGTCCAGGTCATGGTCCAAGTATCGTTGAGCAAAATGTAGGCGTGCCTCCCGGTGTCTCTCCGTTAACTTTTGTTTTTTTGCCGGTGTTCGGTGGTGGTAACCGAATTCCACCAATCTCTTCCTTACAGTCTCTGACGTCACAGGAAGCTGAAGATCTCGGCTAGCTGCCACAGCATTGGAAAAGGGTTGTGCTTCAATATACTCTTGTAAACGCCGATCTTCCTCTGCTGTGGTTTTTCTTGCTGGTCCAGGTCGACGGTGGTCTGTTAAGTCACCTTCCTCCTCCCACCTCTTAAGCCAGCGATAAACAGTGGTTTCGTGAACACCAAGGTCGGCAGCAATCTGGTGTGGTGATAAACCAGCCTCGTGCATCCCCACCATTCTCGCTCGCTGAGCAACTTTCTGCACGTTACGACGGTCCATCTTACACTGTCAGAACTTCCTGTGCTTCTGTTTGTATGCTGCGATATGAGGTTCCCTCATCACCTTCGTTTACTGATGTAGCACAATGAATGAACTTCAAGTCGTTGGTTCAGTATCATTATCAACGTGTTTTAATGTACTAATAACAAATACTAACTCCCTGTGTTCCTAGCAGCTAGAACAATTTAATTGTTAATTTATTGCCAAATCATTGTAACAGTCATTGTGTGCCAGAGCAAATGACCACAGAAATTGACAAAACATATGCTCAGCATCCGATTTATTACAGGAGCAATGTCGTTTCTCTCCCTTCGAATCTGATTCATATTCGAATATCGTGAAAACACGAAACAACCAACAAACCAATGCTGCTTTCCTGTGCTGTGTTGTTATTAACGTTTTACAGATCAATAATGCAAATTACGCCATTGTTACTCTAACATTGTTCAATACATAACTGTTGTAGTATTACTTCCTACAATTTGTCCTACCACATATTACTTTACGTAAAATGGGATGATAAGATTTACTTCACCACCACTCAAAGTTCAGCCAATCACGTTCCACCTTACATTGGCTCTGGGTTCCCAGTGATTCATTCATAATGATACGAGGGTTTACTACAAAGAACTGCCAGATGTTGCCATAAACAGCCATATTTTTCTTGCACTTTCTACTTGCTCAACTGTACATACACATGATGTCTGTAATATAACAATAACAATAACACTGGGTCCATTCCACAGTGGTGTTTGTTTGTTACCTTCTTAACCAACCACACTCTTGTAAAGCTTCATTATTATAGGGTTAATTCCACAGTGGTATTTGTTTGTTAACTTCCCAACCAACCACACTTGTAAGGCTTCATTATTTTAGGGTCCATTCCACAGTGGTATTCGTTTGTTACCTTCCTAATCAACCACACTTGTAAGGTTTCATTAATTTAGGGTTGATTTCACAGTGGTAATTGTTTGTTAGCTTCCCAACCAACCACACTTGTAAGGCTTCATTATTTTAGGGTTGATTTCACAGTGGTACTCGTTTGTTAGCTTCCCAACCAACCACATTTGTAAGGCTTCATTATTAACCAAGAGGTGAGTCTCCACAGTCACAAAATCTATCCAACAGTTAGATAATAATAATTACTGTATAGTTTACTCACCAAATTCATTAAACAATTCACCCAGAAGTCATTTACACGGCTGACATTCTTTCGTTGTGGAATTGATCAACTCTTTGTAGTTTCCAATCATGTGATTGGTGTTGGTGTAGTAATATTATTTTCAGTGTAGTAAATACAGACATGAGTGCGTGCGGGGGGGTTTAGGGGGGTGCGGGGGGGTTTAGTGGGGTGCGGGAATAGGGGGACTGGCTTAGGAAGGGGGGGTTGTGTGTGTTTTTGGGGCTATTGGGGGGTGCGAAGGGGGTTTAGTGGGGTGCGGGAATAGGGGGACAGGCTTGGGGGTGGGTTGTGTGTGTTTAGAGGGGTGCGGGGGGATTAGGGGGGTGCAGGAATAGGCATGGGGGGAGGGGGGGGTTATGGGTCATGGTACAGAGGTATCACATGGGTATCATATTAACCTACCATGGAGATAACAGTAGGTCATGTGTGTGTGTGTGTGTGTGTGTGTGTGTGTGTGGTAATGGTATTATGAGTCATGGTACAGAGGTATCACATGGGTACCATATTAACCTACCATGGAAATAACAGTAGGTCATGTGTGTGTGTGTGTGTGTGTGTGCGGTAATAGTATTATGGGTCATGGTACAGAGGTATCACATGGGTACCATATTAACCTACCATGGAGATAACAGTAGGTCATGTGTTGTGTGTGTGTGTGTGTATGTGTGTGTGTGTGTGTGTGTGGTATTATGGGTCATGGTACAGAGGTATCACATGGGTACCATATTAACCTACCATGGAGATAACAGTAGGTCATGTGTTGTGTGTGTGTGTGTGTGTGTGTGTGGTAATGGTATTATGGGTCATGGTACAGAGGTCTCACATACGAGGGTGGCATACCAGAAGTTCCTACAGAACCTGATGGTTCAGCAGGTGTTGACAAACCACATCAAGTGGCAGGCCCCGAGGCAGCAAGTGTCAGACAGTGGGGCAGGCCAGACAATAGTGTTCTATAGTGTTAGCACGAGGCGCTCGACACAAGCGACACTCAGTGAAGGGAGGCTCACCCTGCATCCCAGCAACCTGCCATGGTGGCCGGTAGCCAAGCTTCAAACGAGCAGAGACTACATTGTGCCTCCGAATCATGAGGCCCCGACGACGGTAGGAATATTTGTGACGGTAAACAGACTCGTAGTGGGTGATGGAGATGCTGAAGGGCCTCTCTGCATCCCTGCGTCACCGTACAGGGAGGAGAGCGGCGGAGCGAACTCTAAAAAGGTAACATGTCAGGTAGAGAGGACGTCCAGCACCACGAGGAGGCAGACGGCAGGCCTCCTTCGCGAGTCTGTCAACTGTACCATTGTGACGTAAACTTACATGGGATGGCACCCATAAAAATTTGACAGTCGATATGATGACGCAATAAGGCCAAAAATGATAAAATCTGCACGTAATTGTATTTCCAAGAATATCAGGGAGAGAAGTGAGCAGGCGATGCATCAAAATACTAAATAACAATGGGCTGACAACACCCCCTTGAGGCATACCAAGATGAAAACTGCGCAAAGGACTGAGAGCACCACTGAAAAACACACGGGAGGTCCTGTTACTCAGGTAGCCCCGAATCCATCATACTAGATTACCCTTTATCCCAAAGTCAGCCAGTTGATCCAAAATGATGTCTCTATTAGCAACATCGAAGGAACTTAGAAGGTCAATGAAGGCCACAACACTGTCCCTGGAAAGGCTAGAGTACATGTCGACTAGGCAGTGGTGTGTGCTCAGCTGGGGTATCCCTCGGCAAGTTTCTGGTCAATATCAAGAGGAAAACGGGTGAGGATGTAGCTGGGGAAGTTACGAGGCCTCTCGGGTGAGTCTTGAAAAATGAGAGGCAGAGACAAAAATTCACCAGCCTTGACTCTATCAATGATGTTCTGACGTTTCCTAGAGATGTAGACAAACCGGGAGGTGACTGTAGCCAACTTGACTTCAGCCAGTTCACGCTGCAATTAGAAAGCCCTCTTGACATCAGACAACCAACACAGCTTTGTGTCAGTAGATGGGTTCCAAGAGAAGGAGAGCTTGACATAGGTATCTCTCGGGGCAAAAGCAGGAAGGTTAAACGAGGGCAAGAAATGGGTATACAAGGAAAAAACACCACGGTGAGGCAGAGAAGGTACGTCGTGCACAGCTGAAGCAAACTTTGCCGTCTTGGCATTTGGAAACAAACAGTCCACACCATCGGAATCCTACGAGGAATCAGACGAGGCATCAACTGGTCGCTTGATAGAGGTTGATGAGGTGGACAGCTGCAACCTGAGCTGCGGAGTGACCGAGGAGAGGGGGAAGGATTGTGTGAGGGCAGCTCAGGCCAGTGATCCTCAATTGGAGACTTGTCGTCCTTCGACATTGCCAAATCGGCCTTCAAGCAGGAATCCACGCTCTCCATCAGGCCAGGCAAGGCCTAGATGGGAAGCAAACAACTAAACACGAACAACTGAACACTATCAGCCAGAGACACACACATACACACCCACACACACACACACAGAATCACAACAAAACAATACACAAAACCACAACAGAAAAAAATACCAGCAACATCACAGAAACAACAACACACAAACAAGAATGCACAAACAACAACACACAAACAAGAATGCAGGAATAACACAAACAACAATGCAGGCAGAGCGCCAAGAGAATGTCCACACTCCACTAATATTGGAGCGAGACTCATACATAGCCTTCATACATACATATATACACACACAAATATACAGTACATACATATCTTTCTCTATACATAAATATATACATACACACATACATATATATATATACACATATATAGATACATATACACACACATATACATATATATATATACACACACATACACATACATATATATACACATACATACATAAATACATATACTCACACACATATACATACATACACATACACACAGAAGAGTTACAACATTCCACTTCCTCCAGGAGAGAGACCCACCACAAGTTAGTGTCCTTCACCAGGGTGCTGTTCTCCGTCATACATTTACTCCCATGATAGCACTCATATATAAAGGGACCCTCTAATCGTGTATGAGATCTGGTGGCTTTTGATTCCTCCTGCCTATACTACGAAACAAGATCCTTTAATTAGAGTGTTTGGTGGCGGCAACATTTGAAGGACTCATTTATCTCCAATTTTCTGACTACATAACTGGGTCCCTTAATCTATACCAATGGGAATATGAAATCCAATAAACCAAACCACTTTCTCAAACCCGAACAAATAGCAGGAAAGTTCATAGTTGCCGTTTCCACACTATAACAGTGGAATCAGTGCAGTGAACAAACTTGTACAGTCAGAGGCAAAAGTCAATTCGTCACATCTGCCAAGTCATAAATACAGTATGGAGTTATAAGTTTCACAGGCTCGTAAAATGACTTACCTTATATTATTTCAAACTAGCTGTACCCGGCCCGCTTCGCTGGTCCAACTAAACTTGAAGTGGTTAGGTACGGTGCCAGAAGGAGGAGTAACAACAATCAATTTTTTTATTTTTGTTTTTCAGCATGGTTTACATACAGTCGCAGCCATATATAATCATCCATATAGGGGTAACTCACACAAGAGTTTGACAGCTTCCCTCTGTTCCTTAGATGATAATCTTTCCAATAAATAGGTTAATACTAACTTTTAATTTAATACAAGCAGCTACACACTACTTAAAACAAAAACATCATATGTGAACTTGAAACCATTAGACAATAAATTGTTTGAGATACCCATATGTGGATGATTGTTATTGACCACGACTGTACAAGGTTTTTTGCAAAATCCTTTACCCAACGCGTTTTCTTTATTTTCTTAAGTTTTGTTTTTGTAAGCTGATGTCGTAGTGCGGCAGTTAAAGAATGTACTGCAAAAAACTGTATATAACATAAACAGCATAAACTTTTCGCTGTTGTGGTCAAACTTTCATTGCAAAACTTCAGTGTACACAAATTTTTTTGTCTTCTGGCTTGGAGTCAATATATAGATGTTCTCTGCATTTCCAACACGTCAAAGTACAACATAGAGCTGCCCATGTGTGAAGACTGGATTTTCAGAGCGATCAAGCCCTATAGATATCATGGTTTGACCTTGGCTCTTATTAATAGCCATCCCAAATGACAGCTTCAAAGGATATTGTAATCTTCGAAATGTGAAGTTTTTATGTACAGTTGGCTTCACTTCCGCGTACCGTATATAACTTAGCCTTGCCAATGTTGAACCACCTAGAATCTTGAATCCCGAACCACGTGTTATCATGAGGCGAACCAATAATTACAGAGTGAAATGGAAACAGAGGTTGAGTTGAAATGCTAAAGCATCAACTGTGATCGAGTAGTATTATTTGCTGTATTATACAAAATTAATATAGAATTTATGTCACAGTATAATTTACATGCCAGCAATTGTTTATTAAATAATACTATATATAAGAGTCATGTAGTAAGTCATTTTTATCCTGCCATTACTAGTAAAGAGAAAGTGGAATAATCAATACCAAAACATCCATAACCCTTAAAGATTGTGTTCGTGCACCACCTACTTTATGATTATTATTTTGTTGTCACTATGAGTTTAACTTCGTCATGGTAGACAATTGTAGCATCGCAAGGAAGAATAACCTGGTGGTAATGAAAATTCTTTAAAAAGTTTGTATAATGAATTATTACAAGTATATACCTTGTCAATATTGCCTCGTGAGGAGTTCACAAAAGGTTATACAAGCTGAAAACACATTCCTCCGGCTCTCTTCCTTCGTATAGTTACATAGTAAGTATCTCCGAATAATGGAAGATAAAAGAGTGACGTTCATGTCTACGTATGATATGCATGTGCTCAATATAATCCAATTATAATGAATGAGTTTAAGCATCTTGAAGTGAATGAAGAGAAAGAAAGAAGGCCATGCTGGTCCTGGATGACAATAGCACAAAAAAAAAAAAATAATAATAAAGAAGATAAACAGTAACCAGAAGGAAACAGAAGGAAAAAGGGACAGTTAAAGAATTTCTAAGGAATAGCTTGAGTCCACAATGGGGCCAAACCTTTAAATGAATCCTAAAATTGTTAATATATTACCATGTTATGCAATGAAACCTTCCACCATCTATTCATTGTTGCAATATATTACAAGTCAGCCAATTTTGTTACTTGACCTCTGTCAAGACATTTTCTGATTAATGACTTTGTGTTACTGGTTACCAAAGGATACTGTTTTGTAGTGGAGGGTGAATTTACTACCCAATGATCACTCTGTCATTTCTCCACACCCTGTCCCACACCTCACCCACATCCTCTTTCCATTACCCTTCTCCTTTACCCATTTCCAGTACTCACTCGACTCCTTCATTTCCCCACCACATTCTCCTTCTCAATACCTACAACATCATTTTTTGTGGCCAAACATGATTAGTTCAATTATGCAAACAGGACCTGAAAATAAATAATGTTATGTTTTGTATACAATTACAATGCATACAATATGGTAGGATATTATATTAATCAGATGGAGTCATTAGATAGTAATGTTTAGGCCAGACAATCAGGTGTTGGAGAACCATCACAAGTGTCAGAGAGAACAGTGTTAAATTCATACACACATCTTATGAGACACACTTTCCTTTACCAAACCACTCTTTCCATCTCACTCTGTAGTGAGTGGTTCGTATCAGGATCACACGTGGTTAGGGATTCTAATTTCTGGGTGGCTCAACATTGGTAGTGGTAAACGCGGAAGTGGAGCCTACTGTACCTTAACCTTCCCTGGGTCATGCCCTTTCAGGTATATATATATATATGGTTTGTTCCGTCTATTTCTTTTGGTTTGGGAGAAAAGTTCACATAGACAAACACACACAGACAGACGCCTCTCTTTTATAGATATATTTTATTATCTGAGGGAGAGAGTGAATAGGTAATGTGTTGTCTGTGTGTGTCTGTGTGTGTGTTGAGAGTGATAATGGCCAGGGATAAGAACACATGGACTAGTGAATAGGTCATGTGTTGTCTGTGTGTGTTACTTACTTTTCCTTTGTGACCACCAGGCCACAGATGGACCGGTCTAGTGGAACTTCACCCGTTGGTTCAGATGTCCAGCCACACCCTGAGGACTACATATAAAGGTTAGGTTAGGTTAGGTTAGGTTAGGACTGTATATATCAAGGTTAGGTTAGGTTAGGTTAGGTTAGGACTGTACATATAAAGGTTAAGTTAGGTTAGGTTAGGTTAGGTTAGCACTATACATATAAAGGTTAGGTTAGGTTAGGTTAGGTTAGGTTAGCACTGTACATATAAAGGTTAGGTTAGGTTAGGTTAGGTTAGGTTAGCACTATACATATATAGGTTAGGTTAGGTTAGGTTAGGTTAGGTTAGGTTAGCACTGTACATATAAAGGTTAGGTTAGGTTAGGTTAGGTTAGGTTAGCACTATACATATATAGGTTAGGTTAGGTTAGGTTAGGTTAGCACTGTACATATAAAGGTTAGGTTAGGTTAGGTTAGGTTAGCACTGTACATATAAAGGTTAGGTTAGGTTAGGTTAGGTTAGCACTGTACATATAAAGGTGTTTATTAATATTGGAAATTTTTTATCATGTAATGTCAGATTCATCAACAACCAATTAATTATTAATTATATTGTGGTCACAGATCAAAACCAGGGATGAATGGAAGTCATCCATGTACAAATTATCCTACCACCTCCATCAGATCCCCCCCCTCCACAAACACACACGCACTCATGCACGCACAGGCACGCACGAACGCACGCGCATTTACGTATGCACGCATGCACGTACACACACGCGTGCACACGTACGCAAGCACAGGCACGCACGGACGCAAGCACACGGATGTACGCACGCAGGCACACGCACGCATGCCAACACACACAGCTCTCTCTCTCTCTCTCTCTCTCTCTCTCTCTCTCTCTCTCTCTCATGAAACCACAACATCAACTTGCTGTTCACTAATCTATACAAGTTAGTAAAAATGTTCACACCATGATAAGTAAAGGTTGAGTTATTACTACTGTTACCATTATGTGTGTGTGTGTGTGTATGTGTGTGTGTTAATACATATATGTGTGTGTGTGTGTGTGTGTATGTGTGTGTTTTAATACATAATATTATGTGTGTGTGTGTGTGTATGTGTGTGTGTTAATACATACGTGTGTGTATGTGTGTGTGTTAATACATACGTATGTGCAAGGTAAATACAGTCTACGACAGGTAGAACCGTCCCCCTAAACTTTGTCTCTATTTTTGCCGTTCTGAGTGCGGGGGTGTGTGACGTCAGATGGTGGGCAGGAACAGAGGTTGTAGGGCACACACCTGCTCAGTTGCGAACTGGACTCCGTGATGAACAGTGGCCGCAGGGGAAACTTATCTAGTTCCCATATGGAAAAAAAAGAGTAGAAAATATGCCTAACACTTGTATAGTGCGTGGCTGCAAGTCAGTCACAGTCAGAGGAGGGGACATAAGGTTCCACACACTTCCAAAAGACAATGAACTGAAAAACATAATAAACCATACTGCTCCAATAGTTGTCTTTTACTTCCATCCTGTCTACTGCTATACTGAGAAAGTGAACACTTATGAAGTTAGTTATTTACATTAATGAACTGTTATTTGTAGGCTAGATGGCAAGAGGAATGTGTGGTTTGAAGCTACCATTAACTTGAATGTTAAATATTGTATTCAGCCCACCATTTCCTTTGACTATATTTCTAAAACACAGTAGCACTTAACACTTGTATCTATCTATTGATAACAGCCATATTCACCAAATAAAGGAGAGGTCCCCAGTCATGGGCAAATACTTTTTTCACGCTTCCAAATCATTCATAATGTCCCCTCAGTTTTGAGATGTCATAGTAAAAATGATCAAAATATGCAGGCCATATACAGCATATGACAGGAGGAATGATATATTATAATTTTATACACCAACATGTGACGAGGCAACACAATACAATATTATATCTCTACAAAGGCTGTATGAAAAAAGATACAGATAATTAATTAGGAACCTGACACAGAAATTAATTAAGATCTGGGAGCTCCGTTGAAAAAAGAAGCTCACTCGACAAAGACACAGACAGCCAGAGCTCTCCCACACTCTGACGTCACGAATTGTGGGTGGAGTTTAGTACTCCCCTGCGCGAGATTGGGGGGTTGGGACTACCTGTCGTAGACTGTATTTACCTTGCGTATGTGTGTGTGTTAATACATACGTGTGTGTATGTGTGTGTGTGTGTTAATACATACGTGTGTGTGTGTTAATACATACGTGTGTGTATGGTGTGTGTGTGTTAATACATACGTGTGTGTATGTGTGTGTGTGTTAATACATACGTGTGTGTGTGTGTGTGTGTGTGTTAATACATACGTGTGTGTATGTGCTGTGTGTGTTAATACATACCTGTGTGTATGTGTGTGTGTGTTAATACATACGTGTGTGTGTGTGTGTGTGTGTGTTAATACATACGTGTGTGTATGTGTGTGTGTGTTAATACATACCTGTGTGTATGTGTGTGTGTGTTAATACATACCTGTGTGTATGTGTGTGTGTTAATACATACGTGTGTGTATGTGTGTGTGTTAATACATACGTATGTGTGTGTGTTAATACATACGTGTGTGTGTGTGTGTGTGTGTTAATACATACGTGTGTGTATGTGTGTGTGTGTGTGTGTATGTGTGTGTGTTTAATACATACCTGTGTGTGTGTGTGTGTGTTAATACATACGTGTGTGTATGTGTATGTGTGTTAATACATACGTGTGTGTGTGTGTGTGTGTGTGTGTTATTATATATGTATGTATACTATTAGCGTTTGTGTGTGTGTATGTTAATACATATGTGTGTATATTAATAGAGTATGTGTGTATGTATGTGTTTGTCTTAATACATAATGTGTGTACAGTATATCATTAGGGTGTGTGTGTGTGTATGTGTGTGTTTATACTACCTCTCTATCTCTCCCACTTCAACTACCTCTCTCTCTCTCTATCTCCTCTACTACCTCTTTCTCTCACATCTACTACCTCTCTCTTTCTCTCTCTCCAACATTATAATACAATATGGTGGTTCACCCTTGTTTTCTTTTTTATTAATAGATAAATACAGTGTGTGTTTAGGGTTTTTAGGGGGGTGCGGGGGGATCTTGGGGGGGGGTGCGGAAATAGGGGGACAGGCTTGGAGGGGTGCGGGAATAGGGGGACAGGTATGGGGGGGGTTTGTGTGTATTTAGGAAGTATTAGGGGGGTGCGGGGGGGTTTAGGGGGGTGCGGGAATAGGGGGACAGGCTTGGGGAGAGGGGTTGTGTGTGTTTAGGAGGGTGCGGGAATAGGGGGACATGCTTAGAGGGGAGGTTGTGTGTGTTTATGGGGTTTTAGGGGGGTGCAGGTGGGTTTAGGGGGATGCTTGAATAGGGGTACAGGATTAGGGGTGTTGTGTGTGTTTAAGTGGTTTTAGGGGGGTGCGGGAATAGGGGGACAGGCTTGGGGGGGGGGGGTTTGTGTTTAGGGGTCTTAGGGGGGGTGCAGGGGGGTCTATGGGGGGGGTTGCAGGAATAGGGGGGACAGAGGATTCAAAGTACTCCAATGTACCATAAGTATAATATTCCTTTAATTGTTCCCCTTACTTTACTCTACCTATCCTGTCATTACCTTCCCTATCCCTTCTCCTCCCTTCCCCTCCTGTACCCTCCCTCTCCCTCCCCTTCCTTTACCATACTCCTACCCTTCCCTTCCCCTTTCCTATCCCTCTTCTGCCTTCCCTTCCCTTCCCCTCTTGTACCCTCCCTCCTCCTCCCCTCTTCCTTTACCTTACGTATCCCTTCCCCTCCCCTACCCTACTCCTCTCCTCCCCTTCCCCTCCTCTCCCCTCCCTTACTTTACGCCTACCTGCCCTTCCCTTCCCTACCCCTCTTCTCCCTACCCCTCCCTCTCCCTGCCTCTTTCTTTACTTGTATCTACCCTTCCCTTTCCTTCCCTACCCTTCTTCTCCCCTCCCTTTCAATACCCCTCTTTTTCCCTTCCCTTCCTCTCCCTACCCTTCCTGTTCCCTCCCTCTCCTTCCACCTCCTTATCCTACCTACCCTCTCCCTCCCCTTCCATTACCCTACCCTACCCTTCCCCTTCCTGTACTCTCCCTCTCCCTCCCCTTCCGTTACCCTACCTACCCTTCCCTTCCCTTCCCCTACCCCTCTTCTCCCTTCCCTTCCTGTACCTTCCCTCTCCCTCCCCTTCCGTTACCCTACCTACCCTTTCCTACTCTTCCGTAGCTGTGTAACCCTATATAAAATCAGACACATAAATATACATTACATTCAGTGTTATCAGTCCTGCGTATGTCCGGGAGTCAGAGATTTACAGTATAGAATAATCATTCCCTCCCTCTTGTCTGTATGCTTCACACACGACTCACTCACCAATTCATTTTCATTCCCCTTTTCCCCGTATTATGGTACACAAATGGTCATTCTGTCAGTCAGTCATTATATCAATTAATCATATGTGGTGTGAAGGATGAAACAACAGAGGATAGATGGCAATCATTGGAGTTGGGTATGAGTGGTCTGGTCAACACAGAGAAGAGATATAACATAGATACATACAATAATTACATATGATACCGAGCTACGACTGCCATACCCATGACAATATTTAGTAATTTCCTGTAATGCAGTACATTCTTATTAATTACTTGGACAGAAGAGGAGGTGGAAGGCTCAGACATGGAGAGCAGCTGGACGTGATGCGCTCACTCCTGTTCACTAAGTTGTTGCCACATTTTGCACAATGTTATATTTTACAATAAATTAATTATATTGAATGAAATATAACATTATAATGGTAATACAAGATGGTAGTGCTTCCTTGTTACATATATTAATAAATAAATAAATTGGCTTTATAAATATAGGAACAGATAGCCAGGAAGTTAAAGAGGAGTAGTACAGTGTTGGTAAATCTGGAACAACTGATTCCTACACACTATTCTAAACAACAGAACACCATTATTAATGTTAATGTGGTCCTGTTTGTTGGTATACTTCAAAGGAATCAAAGTGCTCCAATGAACCATAAGTATATTACACCTTTAATTGGTCTGGGTCCACAACAACAACAACAACAAAGACAACAAACCCAATTTTGATACCTTTTCTTGTAATGGGTTCAAGATTTGTTGCAAGGATTATTTTATTCATTATTATTATTATCGTTATTATTTTATTCATTATCTCTACTAGTAGTTAGCACCTTAGAATCAAAACAGCCTCTAAAGGACCAACAGATCTGTTACTGTTTGTATTATATTATATACATTAATATTGTATTCCTCCTCTCCCTTCCCCTGCTTTATCGTCTCTTATCCCTCCTTCTTTTCCTTCCTTTATATTCTCCTATTCGTCCCCTCTCCCTCCCTTCCTTTATCCTACCTACCCTTCCCTTTACCTCTCCTCCCTTCCCTTCCTACCCCTCTTCTCCTCCCCCTCCTGTACCCTCCCTCTCCCTCCCCTTCCTTTACCTTACTATCCTACCCCTCCCTACCCTACTCCTCTCCTCCCTTCCCCTTCCCTCCTCTCCCCTTCCCTTCCATTACCCTACCTACCCTTCCCTTCCCATTCCTATCTCCGTCCCTTCCCCTCCTCTCCCTCCCCTTCCTTTACCCTACCTACCCTTCTCTTCCCTATCCCTCTTCTCCCTTCCCTTCCTCTCCCCCTCCCTCCTTTACTATACCTACCCTACTCTTCCCTTTCCTTTCCTACTCCTCTCCTCCCTTCTTCTCTTCTCCCCTCCCTTTCATTAGCCCTATCTACCCTTCCCCTCCCTTCCCTACACTCTCCTCCCTTTCCTTAGTCACTCCCTCCCTTCCTTTACAGCTTCAATCACCTTTCCCTTCCTCTCCTTTACCATCCCCATTCCTCCCTTTCTTCCCCTTATCCTTTTTCTCCTATCACTTCATTAATTTCCACCCTTTCCTTCATCCCTCCTCTTCCCTCTCCTCCCTAAAGCTTACCTCATCGTTCCCCTCCCAACCCTCCCTCCTTCCTCTCTCCTTCACCCTCACACACCCAACCCTCTCTCCTTCCACACACACACCCAACACTCCTTCCTTCCTCTCACACACACCCAAACCCTCCCTCCTTCCCCAAACACATACCCAACCCTCCCTCCTTCCCCACACACACCCAACACTCCCCTCCTTCCACACACACACCACACCCAACCCCCCCCCCCCTCCTTCCCCAAACCACACCCAACCCTCCCTCCTTACACACACACACCCAACCCTCCCTCCTTCCACACACACACCCAACCCTCCCTCCCTTCCCCACACGACACACCTCAACCCTCCCTCCTTCCCCACACACACCCAACTCTCCCTCCTTCCCCACACACACACCCAACCCTCCCTCCTTCCCCCACACACACCCAACTCTCTCTCCTTCCCCACACACACACCCAAACCCTCCCCTCCTTCCCCACACACACACCCAACCCTCCCTCCTTCCCCACACACACCCAACCCTCCCTCCTTCCACACACACACATACCCAACCCTCCCTCCTTCCCCACACAACACCCAACTCTCCCTCCTTCCCCACACACACACACCAACCCTCTCTCCTTCCACACACACACACACCCAACCTTCCCTCCTTCCCCACACACACCCAACCCTCCCTCCTTCCCCACACACACACCCAACCCTCCCCTCCTTCCCCACACACACACCCAACCCTCCCTCCTTCCTCCACACACACCCAACCCTCCCTCCTTCCACACACACACACCCAACCCTCCCTCCTTCCACACACACACCCAACCCTCCCTCCTTCCTCTCACACACACACCCAACCCTCCCTCCTTACCCACACACACACCCAACCCTCCCTCCTTCCCCACACACACCCAACCCTTCCCCTCACATCACCCTACCCTTCCCCACACACACACAACCCACCATTACACAGTACATAACACTGCCTGCAACAACTTATAACAGGATGTACCCCAAAAAATTAATATATTTATAGTTTGCAGATTATCAGGACATTTCCACTGTCACAAGAGAGAGAGAGAGAGAGAGAGAGAGAGAGAGAGAGAGAGAGAGAGAGAGAGAGAGAGAGAGAGAGAGAGAGAGTTAGTTACATAGAAACACACACAATAACAGACCTTACAGAGAGAGAGAGAGAGAGAGAGAGAGAGAGAGAGAGAGAGAGAGAGAGAGAGTTAGTTACATAGAAACACAGACAACAACAGACCTTACAGAGAGAGAGAGGAGAGAGAGAGAGAGAGAGAGAGAAGAGAGAGAGAGAGAGAGAGAGAGAGAGAGTTAAACTTTGCCTGTAACAGTAAGGAATATATACTAATTTTACCAACAATAAATAATATTACTGATAGACAATATGTAAATATAAGTGTCATATCCCAAACATTGATATAAAAGAACACACATACTGCATGCTAGATGTATTATGTTCATACTGAAATGTTAATTAATATTTTAATTAAAATATAAAGATATAAGTAATAATCTTTTTCTCTCATGACAAACTGAGGTGGTATAATAATCAGGTTATAATAATATGTAATTTTAGTGGAACGCTTGTCAATGTTATTAGACAAAATATAATGCAATAAAATAATACATGTCACATATACAGAAAAAATATAATTATGTAGTGTTGCAAGACAAGATAAACATACATGAAAGGACATAGAGCTAAGCCTCTATTGGTTTTATATAATGTATGTGTGTTAATGTGTGTGGCCTTGTAATACTGTATGTGTGTTAATGTGTGTGTGGCCTTGTGATAGTGTGTGTGTGTTAATGTGTGTGTAGCACTGTGATAGTGTGAGTGTGTTAATGCGTGTGTAGCACTGTGATAGTTTATATGTGTGTTAATGTGTGTGTGGCCTTATAATAATGTTAGTCTGTTAGGTTATAATAGGGTATAATAATCAGGTTATAATAATATGTGTTCTTAGTGGAACGCTTGTCAATGTTATTATTAGTTTACCATTTCACCGTAGAATGTTAAAAAAATATATATATATTTATAAAATTGCACAAAGGCTCCTTCTCTCCCCTCCCTCCCTCCCTCACACTCTCTCCCTCCCTCCCTCCCTCCCTCACACTCACTCCCTCCCCTCCCTCACACTCTCTCTCCCCCTCCCTCTCCCTCCTTGTTCCTTCACTGTCCACTCTCTCCCTCCCTCACACTCTCTCTCCTTCCTCTCCCTCCCTCCCCTCCCCTCCCTCACACTCTCTCTCCCCTCCCTCTCCCTCCTTGTTCCTTCACTGACCACTCCCTCCCTCCCTCACACTCTCTCTCTCTCCCTCCTTCCCTCCCTCCCTCAACACTCTCTCTCCCCTCCCTCCCTCCCTCCCTCACACTCTCTCTCCCCTCCCTCTGCCCTCCTTGTTCCTTCACTGTCCACTCTCTGGCTCCCTCCCTCCCTCACACTCTCTCTCCCCTCCCTCTCCCTCCTTGTTCCTTCACTGTCCACTCTCTCACTCCCTCACACTCTCTCTCCCTTCCCTCTCCCTGCTTCCCTCCCTCAATATCTAGTTTCTCTTCATCTCTTCCTGTGATGAGATAATCTCCGTGAACGTCAGCCAGGCCAGGCCAACTCCCAGCCATGGTAGTAACCCCTCAGTAAACAGTTTTAATTAAGGGGGTGCGGGAATGGGGCACAGGCTTGGAGGGGGGTTTAAGGGGGTTGCTGGAATAGGGGGGACAAGCTTGGAGGGGGGGGCTTAGGGGGGTGCGGGAGTACGGGACAGGCTTGAGGGGGGGATTAGGGGGGTGCGGGAGTAGGGGGACAGGCTTGGGGGGGGGTTTAGGAAGGTGCGGGAATAGGGGGACAGGCTTAGGGGGGGTGGGGGGGTAGGGGGGACAGGCTTTCTACCCACCCAAGGCTTGTCCCCCTATTCCCACACCCCTGCAAACCCCCCCCCAAGCCGGTCCCCTACTCCCGCACCCCCTTAAACTCACGGACTTGGGGCTTACTATAACATTACTAATATTACCATTACTGTATTTATTAAAACTAAATTGGTCTCCAACCAATCACTTATTATGATCAATATTAAATATTATAATATCACCTGACAATGTAATGGTTAATGTTGGTAGTGTTGGTTCACAATGTCCAAGTGTACCTATTATTACTCAAAGAAGAATTGAGGGAGGATTGCAAGGTGGAACTGTTCAGTACAGAAAAGAATGTATGTTGACACAGAAGAAACCTGACGCAAAGAAGAATATAGGAGAGGAAAGATAGGAAGTGATAAAGAGAGGGAGAGATTATGAAGAAATACAGAGCATTTCAAAGGAAAACAATCCAAAATAGTTGAGTGCAGGATTTAATATTAATAGTAACAACAAAACACTTTACCCAATAATATGTGGAAGGTTCTTCTTGATAATAAACTCCAGAGATTGAAGCACTGTAATGCTGAAGTTGAGAAGGATTTATATAAACACAACAATACAAGATGGTTTGCAAATCCAGTAGTGACCACACACACACATACACCTACGCACACAGGAAGTGTCATGACGTCATCCATTGGGACAGTGGAGGAAGAGATAAAACATATTAGATTATGAATTCCAGTGTACTGCGAACAAGTTAATCCTTTGTAAATTATTGTGTTATTACATCTTGTTAAATCAATATAGGAACTTTCATATTCCCCTTGACAAGTGTTGTATATTTATTACCATACACACTTTTAGGATGTAGGGAAGAACACTAGAATCTATGAGTGGAGGACTTGTAGGAACACACACACAAACACATTGTACGTGTTATAATTACAATTAATAACTTGTTTTCGTATAATAACTGGTCTGAGACACCTGATAATATTTATATATTGGCTAAACAAGGGGATAAAAAACCCTTTGTTCTTACTATAATATTGTTTGTAGTCCAGACCCGTGTGTATGGAGGGTAACATTACACACAAAAGTTCTCGTTGGTGAGGTTAACCTTGGAGAGAGAGGAAATAAACTCACTCCATTTTTGCCTCAACGATGCGGATTTCCTGAGTGTTAACAGAGAGAGAGAGAGAGAGAGAGAGAGAGAGAGAGAGAGAGAGACGAATGCTTAATGAAGTATGAAGAAAGGGAAAGAGCAAGAGAGATAGAGTGAAAACGAAAGCGAGGGAGGGAGGGAGAAAAGAATGTCACCACCATTCCACTTTTATCATTTTGTACAAGCAACAACTAATTCATTTAATCAATGGTAAATAGATAGAAAGTATAGCTTCAGTGTGTGTGTTGGTCAGACAGTTTGATTCAACTACCTTCTGTCCAGTAAGGATAGAGAAGGTCAAGTTCCCTCAATATAATATTATTGTTAGCATCACTGTGTGTGTTGGTCAGACAGTTTGATTCAACTACCTGCTGTCCAGTAAGGATAGAGAAGGTCAAGTTCCCTCAATATAATATTATTGTTAGCTTCAGTGTGTGTGTTGGTCAGACAGTTTGATTCAACTACCTGCTGTCCAGTAAGGATAGAGAAGGTCAAGTTCCCTCCATAAGATGGTGTCTCAGGGTATCATAAACACAGCTGTACAGTCAATACTAGAAGTTTGTCTTTCTTAGTCCATGATACGTTCCTGTTTATCAGAGAACACTCTATGTGATAGAATTGACAGCTATATATGGTTTAAATGTATAATATTACAGATGGCCATATGTGAACTAAAATAATTTAACAAGAAATTCCTCAAAGTTATAATATTATATATGTTGTGAAGGTGGAATTATAATATTATCGAGAAATATATGATATTGGTGCAGGAAGATTTTTGTTTACGGACACCAACACACAGAAATATATATAATGTTGCCAGAAAGTTGTATATTCAATATACCAAAGCATTTTCAGTCATAGAGGCAACGTTGCAAGAATACAATAACGTTGCCAGATACACACGTCATCAACATAGATAATGGCAGTGTGTGTTATACCAAAACATGTTTTTTTTTTGTTCTATAAATACAGTACATCCCCTCCCCGCCTCTCCTCTCCCCATTCAGTGTTAAGTAACCTTCCATTTATACCTCCGTTGCTATTAAGTATTAATTTAATCTTCAAAATGTATTTTAGTAACATGAATATTTTGTCCCTGTTGTGATTTAACATTATTCGTTACCATTTGTTTAACAAGGGTAATACACTCAGTCTTTATCGACTTGGAGAAGGCATACGACAGAGTGCCGCGACAAGAATTGTGGAGGTGTATTTGTTTAACAAGGGTAATACACTCAGTCTTTATCGACTTGGAGAAGGCATACGACAGAGTGCCGCGACAAGAATTGTGGAGGTGTTTGAGAGTTAAAATGGTGCCAGAAAAATATATCAGGTTGGTGATGGACATGTACGAAGGGGTTAGAACTAGAGTACGAAGTAGCGTAGGATTAACAAGATGGATCTCCGTACGTGTGGGGTTACACCAGGGGTCCTCGCTGAGCCCATATTTGTTCGAACTCATAATGGATGTATTTACAGAAGGGGGTAAAAGACCAGGCCCATTGGTGCATGTTGTTTGCAGATGACATAGTTCTTTGCTGCACCACTAGAGAAGAAGTAGAACAAAAAGTGGAGTACTGGAGAAGAGTTTTAGAAGACAGAGGGTTAAAGATCCGTAGGGCGAAGACGCAGTACCTTAGTTTTATGGATGAAAGTGCGGGGAGTGTTACCATACAAGGAAATAATCTAAAGAGAGTGGAAAATTTTAAATATCTTGGATTGACAGTGGCGGAAAACGGAGAGCTGGATTCGGAAATTACACATAGAGTACAGGCGGGATGGAAAAATTGGAAAAGGATGTCGGGTGTGTTATGTGACAAAAGAATAAACGTAAGAGTGAAAAGTAGGATGTACAAGACGGTGGTGACACCGGCAATGATTTATGGTGCGGAGACGTGGGCTTCAAAGAAAATGCAAGAAAAGAGACTTGATGTGGCAGAAATGAGAATGTTGAGGTTTATGTGCGGAGTCACAAAGATGGACAAGATAAGGAATGAAAGAATTAGGGGTACAGTAAAAGTGACGGAAATTTCGAGGAAGGTGCAAGAGAGAAGACTCCAATGGTATGGACATGTGATGAGGAGGGAAGAGGATTATGTGGGGAGAAGGGTGATGGAAATGGAAGTGCAGGGTAGAAGAAATAGGAGGAGACCAAAGCGAAGATGGATGGACAGCGTGAGAGACGATCTGAGAGAGAAGGGATTGACGGGAGACGAAGTTCTGGACCATGCTGGTTGGCGGCGGCTTGTTAAAAACGTCGACCCCGCATAGAAGCGGGATAATAATGACGAGAGAAAGAAGAAGAAATGTGCAACTGATAACGTTACTGTATTTGTGCAACGTCACCATTAGTGTTAATATGTAAAAGGCAAATTACAATAATAATTTGTTATTATTTTTGTTTGTGGAAGTGATCTATTTTTTTTTTTATTGTTCTGAAATGCCACATTTATTTATAGTATTTATAGTATTCTTATTTGTGTGTGATGCCTCCATATGTAGAAATCTGTAGCAGAGAGCAAGCGTGGACTAAGTAAACAACCCAAGCAGAGATGTGTGTGTTTGTTTCCCCACAAACTAACCAAGTAAACAACCCAAGCAGAGATGTGTGTGTTTGTTTCCCCACAAATTAACCAAGTAAAGAACCCAAGCAGAGATGTGTGTGTGTTTGTTTCCCTACAAATTACCCAGTAAAGAACCCAAGCAGAGATGTGTGTGTTTGTTTCCCCACAAATTAACCAAGTCAAGAACCCAAGCAGAGATGTGTGTGTTTGTTTCCCCACAAATTAACTTCACATTCCACCATCCTGATGGGCTAAGAACGCTCTATAATATTTCATGTCCTATAATTTGACACACTATTATAATTCCATACACCATTCTGTACTGAACACCTGCCAGTCAATAACAATTTTCTTTCGTTTTTATATTTCTGTGTTCATTCCTTGTCACGTGTCATTGTTCCAGTTTAATGTGTGTGTGTTTTATCGCGCAGTGAGCACATTTTGTTCCTGTCTTGATTTATCTATCTTCTTCCTGTCTGTTCCACGTCTAAATTCTCTCTCTCTCTCTCTCTCTCTCTCTCTCTCTCTCTCTCTCTCTCTCTCTCTCTCTCTCATGAACTAAGAACAGAGTGTTACTGTTAAATACTCTGTATTGTGTGGCCCGTGAACATACTGGGAATTAATAATAGAATCCGGCCTGCAAATACTGCTGACAAATACTGTTTGTCAACCTTACACTCTCTCCAAGTCAAGGCTACTTGGTACTCTGGTCACCAAATCTCACCTTCACTCTCAGCTTTCTGACTGTCACCTCAATGATATATTCTTCTGTTGTGTTTTTCATCCATTGAACTGAACATTGAAACAATTGTTTATGGCAAGTAGAACCAACCATCACACTAATTTGTATGTTTACCAAGAACACTCTTCAATGAACAATGTCACCAAAACAACTCACTAAATTGTATGTTTGTTTCAATAAAATTTTTATGCAAAGCCACTTTGTGGTTCACGTTTGTCACTGCTGCCTGCGACATGCTCCTGAAAGTCTCATCTGACCTTCACCCTACTGTATAAAGGTATCCCGCTCTTGATTTACAGGCATAGCAATATGTAAACGAGTGGCAGGAGCAGTAGACCCAGCAGGTAGAATATAATGATTTACAGGCACAGCAATATGTATATGAGTGGCAGGAGCAGTAGACCCAGCAGGTAGAATATAATGATTTACAGGCAGAGAGAGAGAGAGAGAGAGAGAGAGAGAGAGAGAGAGAGAGAGAGAGAGAGAGAGAGAGAAAGAAATTGTATATATATGTATGTACGTGACAGGAAACGTGTGTGTGTGTGTGTGTGTGTGTGTGTTGGGTTCGTACTATCCCTATCGCTGTAAGATTATTGACCATTAAATTCCTTTAAGATTAACTTGGACTACTGTATGAAGGTAAAACTGATTCTGTGGTTAATGCATGTGTGTGTGTGTGTGTGTGTGTGTGTGTGTGTGTACCAATCTGAAATGCTTGTGATCCTCCCTAGATACAGAAAAGTTGTTTGATAATTGTTAAACAAATATGGATCATTTGTCAGACTTAAAATAAAGTATACTACATTGATTTGCAAGAAGTAACAACACAATAATTTACAAAGGATTAAATTACTCGCAGTACACTGGAGTTCATTATCTAATATGTTTTATCTCTTCCTCCACTGTCCCTACGGAAGACGCCATGACACTATCACAAGGCTACACACACATTAACACACATACATTATTACAAGGCTACACACACATTAACACACATACATTATTACAAGGCCACACACATTAACACACATACATTATTACAAGGCTACACACACATTAACACACATACATTATTACAAGGCTACACACACATTAACACACATACATTATTACAAGGCCACACACACATTAACACACATACATTATTACAAGGCTACACACACATTAACACACATACATTATTACAAGGCCACACACACATTAACACACATACATTATTACAAGGCTACACACACATTAACACACACTATCTCAAGGCTACACACATACACTATCACAGGGCCACACACACCTTAACACACATACACTATCACACACACTATCACAAGGCAACACACACATTAACACACATACAGTATATAAAGCCAATATCTTTCATGTATGTTTATCTTTTCTTGTAACACTACATGAATATATTATATTTGTATATGTGACATGTATTTGTCTAATTTTAACAATATACAGTATATATTAGATATATTGGTACATCCTGTGATAAGTGTTGCAGACAGTCGTATATACAATAGGGTGGAGGGTAGGGTGTGTGAGGAGAAGGAGAGAGGAAGGATGGAGGGTTGGGAGGGAACGATGACGTAAGGGTTAGAAGAAGGAAGAGTAGGAATGAAGGAAAGGGAGGAAATTGTAGGAAGGGATAGGAGAAAAAGGTTAATGGGAAGGAAGTGAGGATTGGGGATAGTAAAGGAGAGGAAGGGAGAGGATATGAAGCTGTAAAGGAAGGAAAGGGAGAAGAGGGGTAGGGGAGGGAAGGGAAGGGTAGGTAGGGTATAGAAAGGGGAGGGAGAGGAACGAATAGGAGAATGTAAAGGTATAAATTTTATATATGTCATCTTGGTTAGTGGGAAGGGTAATACATTGAGGAATATTGGGTCAGATATTAATTTTATGTTTGTCATCTTGGTTAGTGGGAAGGGTAACACATTGAGGAATATTGTGCCAGGCAGTAATTTTATGTTTGTCATCTTGGTTAGTGGGAAGTGTAATACATTGAGGAATATTGGGTCAGATATTAATTTTATGTTTGTCATCTTGGTTAGTGGGAAGGGTAACACATTGAAGATGTTAAAACTAGAGTCACAACAGTCACTTATCGTTCATCATTATTTGTCTCTCATACAACCCTCTTTTCTCTGCCTAATATGTTACCAAGTCAATGTATTTACTTATACATTACACATATAGTATATTGTTTTCTTGGTGTGTTTTGTGTTGTCCATGTTGGTGTTCCTTCATTACTATTGTGTCAGCCTCCTGTCCTCTACAACACACACAGGACTACTGTGTAAACTGTGGACAACAAAGGTTAGTATACACACAACCACTATGTTGTTAATTAAGTCACGAGAGAGAGAGAGAGAGAGAGAGAGAGAGAGAGAGAGAGAGAGAGAGAGAGAGAGAGAGAGAGAGAGAGAGATCACTATGACTCTTACCTAGAGAAAGATTTTTAGGATTCAAATCGCGAGTGTCATAATTACACTGTTAACATTCGATGGAGAAAAGTAGATGAAAGAAAATTGGAGTTTGTATTTTTATGACATATACTAGATGACTATAAGATATATTAATCTCAGAGTATAGAAATAAATTACACTATATCATCATGTCAGCCAATTATCACAGAAAGAATAAGGAAATCTGCCAGTAACACACACACACACATCACAATCATTTACTACCTTTTCTGCCATTCACCCCGAGCACTCATCGGACCTGCCCTGATCGACCACATCATCGTCACATCAGACCGTCTTAAGATCCAGTTTCCTTCTTCCAAGCTAGTTATCTGTGGTGACTTTAATGAATTAAATACTAGCAACCTTCAGTTACAGCTTTCATTAAAGTAAGTTGCAGACATTCCAACCAGTGGCAATGTGGTAATTATTTCCCACAGAGCAGCATTAAGGACATAATATCTGCAATTATCGTTGTTATTTAACATTTATATTGCCAGTAGTTACAGCCATCTAAAAAGATTCTCGAATTTATTTATATAATTATAATACCAAAATTTCGAGCCATCTAAAAAGATACTCGAACTTAATTAAAGAAACAATCGCATAACATCACAAATCCAAGATATCAGTCGAATATCTCGATAATATATTTCTGGGTTGTGAAGCACTAGATCATAAATTACCAGGTTTAGTCTGGAAGCCGGAAAGTTAGTAGTTACGGAGGCAGTGAAGAGAACACACCATACAGAGTGGATTATACAGGCGGGGAGAAGTGTTAGAGGGAATTCTCACATACGTGCAATACAAAAGAACTTACTTAATACACAACCACGTCTGGACATCAAGCTGCAACTCCAATACAGCTTAACTAAACAATATATCGTTCACTTCTCATGATAAGTATCCGATTAAATACCAGCTGGCCAGTTAGGTAGGATAAGGATCGATTTAGAGATAACATTACGACACAGGAACAAGAAAAAGAATAGAGGAAGTTTCATTGTCATTCGTAACGTAAATTTACAACATATGATATATTGTTTTTTTTTATACTTCTTTTATACTTCGGGACTGTAGGGTGTCAGTAGCCCGTGACTCTTGCGAGGCCCTGAGATTATTGGGTGTCTCACTAGATGAGACAGTGAAGCTTTTTGGTGATGTTGGTTCCGTAGCTTCTCTTCTGCCCCACTCGATGACGACACCTTATTTATACACGTCAATATCACTATCACTACATATGATTATAAATCATTCTACAATGAGCGATATACTAAAATAATTAATATTCATTTGCTTAGTGAAGGAGTTAACTTCGAACTCGTAAGTAAATATACGAAAGCCCGTGTGAAAGTTTTGTGTGAAAGTTGTTGTTAATCGAGGTCGGCTAGGGCGGTCGTGACAAGTAAATTTCATAACAGGCAACATTACCTTAGACCTAGTGTTGACTGACATTTTGGTAACCAGCTTTACCCTGCCCCCGCAACCCTTCCCTCCCCTGGGACGCAGCACACATTGTTCTGTTCTGTGTTCACCTGCACCCACCACTATGCTCCACCAAGCCCCTGTCATTATGACCACACCTGACTCAGCCTTAAGGTCAGTGGATCACCTGGTACCCCTGGACTGAAGTCATCACTGAGACAGACTTATACACCAAGTGGAATAATATTGTTATCACCTCTACTGTACACACCTGACACAGCCTTAAGGTCAGTGGATCACCTGGTACCCCTGGACTGAGGTCAAGACAGACTTATACACCAAGTGGAATAATTTTGTTATCACGTCGACTCTACACAAACATAAACAGGTTCAAACGGCTCAGAAATAAAGTAATCAGAGAAATTGCCAAGGCAAAGAAAAACCACTACCCAAGTAAAATTTACAGTTTAAAACAAACAAATAATTTTCAATGGTTTTCCAAAATTAAACATCTGTGTGGACTATCAAATAATTTCTCCACCATCCTCTGTGTCTCCCATCTCTCTCACTCTGAATCCAGTGACAAAATGAACCATCACTTCTCCACCATCTGTCAGACCCTCCCTTCGCTTGACTACACGAAGCTCCCCGGCTATCTTTTTTTTTTTTTTTTTTTTTTTTCTATACCTCAACCTCGGGACTGTAGGCTGTCAGTAGCCCGTGACTCTTGCGAGGCCCCGAGATTATTTGGTGTCGCACCAGATGAGACAGTGGAGCTTCGTGGTGATGTTGGTACCGTAGCTTCTCTTCTGCCCCCACTAGATGACGACACATTATTTATACACGTCACTATCAGGAGAGAGCAGCTACACCGTCACTCACAGCATCTTGGAATATGGTCGGGCATCTTCTATGTTGTGAGTTGACGACGATGTAGGGGGTATTTTCTTGACGTGTCGGAGTAGCCAGGGTATAGTTGACGAACAGCTGGACCCATCAGATCACCCCGTAAAAATCTCAGACGTTTTCTCGTGGACTCGAACCAGGGGCCTTGCCATTTGCAGTCCGTCACTCTATCCACTCAGCCACGCCTCCCCCATCCCTCTCCATCCTTACTTCACTCTTGTGCACTTTGAAGAGTTTGTTTGCTTTCTCATCAAAGCCTTGTCTGGCCTCATGGAGAGCAGTTTATCGGATGTAGCTTCCTGTCTGGAGGCAAACTCAGACATATCAGAAGACAACGAGTTTTTACAATAGGATAAATGGCCGCCTTGGCAGCCCTTACCCAATATCCCCCTCTTCTCAATCATTCCTCAGCATGGGTTACAGATATCCATCTCATCCACCTCTACCAAGCAATGTGTGGAGGCCTCTTCTGACTGCTGGGAATCTGCTAATGTGAATTGTTTGCCTCTCACTGCCAAGACCGTCAAGGATACTTCGGATGTGCATGACGTACTTGACTCTCAGTCTTCTTTGCCTTGCTCTGGTGCTTCGACCCCTACCCACTCCTGGTCCTCGTCTCATTCTCCTGCATTTCCCCTGGGTGACACATGAGTCAAGCTCTCCTTTTCTATGGACATGAAGCTGCAGTGGTTGTTTGTCGTTAACAAGGCCTTCCAACTGCATCATGAACTGGCTGAAGTAAAGATGTCTGCAGTCACATCCCGGTTCATCTACATCTCCAGAAAGTGTCAGGACATTATCAAGAGAGTCAAGTATGGTGAATATTTTTGTCTCTCCCTCACATTCCTCAGGGTTCACTTGAGAGTCCTCGTGTGGTTGCATAGTCCCCAAGCAGACTTAAAGTACCCCAGCTTCATAGTCCTCAAGCAGACTTAAAGTACCCCAGCTTCATAGTCCCCAAGCAGACTTAAAGTACCCCAGCTTCATAGTCCCCAAGCAGACTTAAAGTACCCCAGCTTCATAGTCCCCAAGCTGACTTAAAGTACCCCAGCTTCATAGTCCCCAAGCTGACTTAAAGTACCCCAGCTTCATAGTCCCCAAGCAGACTTAAAGTACCCCAGCTACATAGTCCCCAAGCAGACTTAAAGTACCCCAGCTTCATAGTTCCCAAGCAGACTTAAAGTACCCCAGCTACATATTCCCCAAGCAGACTTAAAGTACCCCAGCTACATACTCCCCAAGCAGACTTAAAGTACCCCAGCTACATACTCCCCAAGCAGACTTAAAGTACCCCAGCTACATTGTCCCCTGCCCTGCCTCCCATCACCTCTCACCTATCAATATTCCATCTTAAGTCCTTCTTCAACCTCATACCTCTATCTTACACGGATTGACTCCTTTCCAGTTTGTGCTCAAGTCAACCAATACAATGTCATCCAAGAATAAAGCACTACATGTAACCTCCTCTCTAACATCTGCAGTCATCACATCCATCACAAGATCGAAAATGTAAGGGCTGAGAACCGACACTCTTCCGTCATTCTAACAACACTTCTTACTGGAGCCGTTGTTCCTGCATACATACTGTATCTTGCAGAACAATTACATACATCTTAGGAACTTCTTTCACTTTCATACATCTCCAAACTTGAAACTGCCTTGAAACCCGATCATACACTTTCTCCAGATCAATGAACACTAAGTGTAGCTTTTTCTACTTCCTTCTGTACATCTCCATTGTCTGTCTCAAAGAAATTATTGCATCCACTGCTGTCCCTTTTCTTGTATAAACCCGAACTGTTCTTCTCTTACACAAGTTTCTCTCCATATTCTCACTTCTATCTAATATAGAACTCAAGCATAGTTCTCCATTATCTGAGACATAGATTTTTGCCTCTGTAATTACTACTCTCCTAGATGTCTCCTTTCTCTTTATAAATCAGTACCACTACACTCGTGATACATAATTTCTGACCAGAATGTGATGAGCAGAAAGCTTTGAATCGCCTGGTATTGCTCATTTCCCCTCCCAGTCCACCTATAGAGGCTGAGTTCGAATGCAGGGTATGTGTGGTGCCTCCTGCCGTTCGTCTAGTCAGAGATTACGTATCACGAGTGTACATTGTAGCCAGCAAATCTCATAATATTTTTACTCCTTCTCTCCCTAAACATTTCCACTCTTTGATTGGTAATACCATCAGGACCAACTGCCTTTCCTTCTCTCATTTTTAGTAACGCTATCTGTACTTCAAATCCGTTAATATCCTGTACTTCTCTTACACGCTAATTTCCATCCTCTATCATTCTCCAATCGTTCTCCTCATTCAATAATTTCTCAAAATAATCATTCCACTCTGTATTTACACCATCCTTATCTGTCAACACATCTACTTGATGTGTGTTAGATATTTGGTGGCTTTGTTTCTGTTCTTCGCTATCCTATACATATTCTTCTGTCCCTCTGTCGCCTCTAGCTGCTCATAGAAATCATTCGTTACTGTCGCCTTACCCTGTGCTACTGCTCCTTTGTATTCTATACACACCACTTTCCAAGACTCTCTAATCTCTTTCGAAACATTGGTGTCGTAGGCTCTCTTTGCTTCTTTCTGTTTACTGATTTTCTCCAGTGTATCCTGGTTCAACCACCAAGTTTCTTTATATATTTTGTTGTTCTTTACCAAATGTTTTACCGACAATTTCTTGCTCTTTTCAAAACACATTAATATTTTCTTTCCACCAGGTCTTCAGATTTTATTCTTGTTTGATGTTACTCAGAAATGCTTCTATGAAAGTCTCCCTCAGTTTCAATCTCCACCATTTAATCTTTGGTTCTCCCTTCCAAGTTCAAATTCCCTCAGTAAAATAATCTGATACAATGATTTACAGGTACAGCAATATGTAAACGATTGGCAGGAGCAGCAGACCCAGCAGGTAGAATATAATGATTTACAGGAACAGCAATATGTAAACGAGTGGCAGGAGCAGTAGACCCAGCAGGTAGAATATAATTATTTACAGGCACAGCAATATGTAAACGAGTGGCAGGAGCAGTACACCCAGCACGTAGAATATAATGAAGCCAAAGTGTGACATGAACAGAGAATAAAACTGGCACCGTGGAGCACTGGTTCTGAGATGTTATCAGTCCCGATGTGAGGATGAGATCCAGAGTACCTTCCTGAAGCTGAAAGATCATGTCAGGATCGGTGGAGGTACAGAAGAAGGCGATGTGGCTAGAAGGTATATATGTATGCAAGTTAAGAGTTTGTCCAGAGGTGAGAGACCATCCTGGAAATACTTCCTGGAGAAAGAAAATACTCGGATGATGAGGAAAAACATTGACCATGAGTTGACTGAGTTTAACATAACTGGTGATACCACAGATGCTCCAGGAGATGACATTAAGAGCGAACCCTATGTTTGCAGGAAGAAGCCCGGAGAGTAGAGGTAGATGAACGACCTGGAGAAAGAGACAAAATACGTGGCTATACATACTGGACCAGGAGGGATCGCCTGGAACGAGCAGGAGGCGGGATGGCTCTATGTTTCAAGGAGGGTATTTAGTCCCAGCTACTAAATGTGGAAACACCTCTCCAGATGGAAGCCATGTTTTTCTGGGTTGTACTGGCTGGATGCTCGGTCCTCATGATCTGCGCTATGTACCGTCCCCCAAGACAGGGGCCTGCCTCACTCCACTACTTGACAGAGAAACTGAATGACCTGCTGATAGAACACCGTTGCAGCCACTTCCTGGTGGTGGGTGACCTCAACCACCACCTGTAGCAGTAAGCCTCCAAAAAATCTCCTGGATGTACAGGGCTTGATAGACCATGTGACTTTTCCCACACAGGAACGGGAAGGGACGCTGGATCCTGTCATCTCTGACCTCCAGGTGGACACCCTATGCTGTCACCAGCTGGGACCCGTAGGCAGCTCTGACCACCATGCTGTCCTGACCAGGGTAAATGTGGGTGTGGCAAGGGACACTATTTGGATGTAGGACAAGGCAGACTTGATATCCTTGTGACATGACCTGCAGTAAACATCGTGACCAACCCTGCTCCAAGGAGGGTCAGGGAATAAAGCACATACTTTCACATCACACCTCTTAGCCCTCCAAAAAACGTTAAATGTAAAAAAAAGAAAAAAAAAACTCAAGGCAAAAATCAATAGTTGCCATCTTGTCGGTAAAGTAAAGGTGGTAACGGCTGAGATGATGGATTACTGAGTCTCAACAACGGTGGAGAGTTTGGGAATAGAGGTGGACAGAGATGCAACCAGCCTATCAACCCTGGCTTCAAGGGCAGAAAAGCAGTTCTCAAGGGCACTACATTGTGCCATGACAGAAGCAACAAACTGGCGGAGGGCAAGGTTAGGAGGTGGGGCAGGATTGTTGGGAGGAATAGACTGGGAAGGTGATGGTGGATGAAGTACTGTGGTAATACACTGGGAAGAGAATGGTGGATGAAGTACTGTGGTAGTAGGCTGTGGTAATAGACTGGGAAGGTGATGGTGGATGCAGTGCTGTGGTAGTAGGCTGTGGTAATAGACTGGGAAGGTGATGGTGGATGAAGTACTGTGGTAGTAGACTGGGAAGGTGATGGTGGATGCAGTACTGTGGTAATAGAGGCACGAGTTGGGGACTAGCATCAATCACAACCATGACCCACGTTAACTCCTGGCTGAAAGCAACGTGGTCACTTCCACAGAAACAAGTTCCCAGGACTTGGAGGCTCATAGGTGGAGGCAGTAGGACATGATGGTTTACTCCTAACAGAACACATCATGGAGTTATGGTCAGTCACACACCAGACACACTTCAACAAGGGTGAACGGTACCAGAAGATGAGTCCAACTCTTCAGCAACAAGGCTAGTCCTTATGAAGTTTCCACACATCACACAGTGGTTGATTGATTGATTTATTGATATTAGGCGTTGTAACAGCGAGGTCATATGGCCCCAGAGGAAGAAAGTGATTGAGAGGTGGGACAGTAAGTACTAAGGTTACATGAAAATAGGGACAATTGAAGTGAAAGCCGCTTTTAGTCATTTAACAACAAGCAGGGATACTGGGGAGATATTTGTAGCCCCCTGCCCCAGGGAGACATCACAGGGTGGAAGACAGGAGAGGAAATGGAAGGAAATCTCAAGTGGAGGTAGTTGAGGAAGACTACAGTCAACATTAATACAGGGGAACCATCCTAGAGGAAACGAGTCAGAACGCTGAATGTTGGCAGCATTACCAGGCGTTGTAGTAGAGGTGGGTGAGGAAGACTACAGTCAACAGTAATACAGGGGAACCATCCTAGAGGAAACGAGTCAGAACGCTGAATGTTGGCAGCATTACCAGGCGTTGTAGAGCTTGTAGATGTTATGGAGAGAAAGAAGATGGATATATTGTGTTTACAGGAAAGAAGATGGAAATTAAATAAAGCAAAGGAGATAGGCATTGGTTATAAGATGCTGTACAGTGGAGCTAACAACTATGGAAGAAGTGGATCATTATCAGCAAGGATATATTATGAAAGATAAGGAAGTGGAGGTTAAATGAATCTATTATAGAATAATGCGAATAAAGGTGTGTCGTGGAGAAAAGGTGTTGAACATAGTAACTAGATGTGTTCCACAAGCAGCATGTGAATAGGAAGATAAAATTGAGTTCTGGAGAACAATGAATGAGTTCATGACGTCGATGTTTGCAAACGAGAGAGTATTTATCGGATGTGACCTAAATAGACATGTTGGTGAAAATATAGGTAGAGTTTATGGAGGACATGGCATCGGCGAGATGAATGAGGAAAGAGAATGAAGAGTGCATTTCGCAGTGGCATTTGATCTTGCAATTTGTAGCACCTTCTTTACGTGCAAAAATTATGCTACATACAGCAGTGTAGTAAGGCAGACACAGATATATATCATTTTGTATAGGAGAGGGCAACTGGCTGAACTAAAGAATTGTAAAACGATAAGAGGGGAAAGTGTTTAGGGGGTGCAGAAATAGAGAGACAGGCTTGGGGAGGGGGGGTTGTGTGTGCTAGGGGGGTACGGTGATTTACGGGACAGGCTTGGGGAGGGGGGGGTTGTGTGTGTTTAGTGGTATCAGATTATATTACTGCAGGAATTTGAACTTCGAAGGGAGAACCAAAGATAAAAGGGTGTAGATTGAAACATCAAGAACTGAGGCAGACTTTAATGAAGCATTTCTGTGTAACATCAAACCAGAATAAAATACGAACACCTGGTGGAAAGAGAATATTAATGTGATTTGAAAAGAGGAAGAAGTTGTCAGTAAAACATTTGGCAAAGAACAACAAAATAATAAAGAAACTTGGTGGTTGAACCAGAATACACTGGAGAAAAATCAGTAAACAGAAAAAGCAAAGAGAGCCTATGACACAAATGTTTCGAAAGAGATTAGAGAGGCTTGGAAAGTGGCTTGTATAGAATACAAAGGAGCAGTAGCACAGGGTAAGGCAACAGCAACGATGTATTTCTATGAGTAGCTAGAGGCGACAGAGGGACAGAAGAATATGTATAGGATAGCGAAGAACAGAAACAAAGCCACCAAAGATCTAACACACATCAAGTAGATCAAGGATGAGGAGGGAGAGTGTTGACAGATAAGGATGGTGTAAATACATGGTGTATTTTGAGAAATTATTGAATGATTGATTGATTGATTGATTGATTGATTGATTGATTGATTGATATTAGGCTCCGCAACAGCGAGGTCATATAGCGCAAGAAAAAGGTGATGGAGAGTGGAGACAGCAAGCAGGAAGGAGATAGAAAGGAAAGAGGGACAGTTGAAGAACTAAAAGCTTGTGGCTGGGGCCGAAGGGGCGCCAAAACCCTTAAAGTTTTGCCCACATCACCAGGGAATTATTGAATGAGGGAAACTATAGAAGATGGAAATCAGCATGTAAGAGAAGTACAAGATATTAATGGAGAGGAAGTACAAATAGCGTTACTAAAAATGAAAGAAGGAAAGACAGTTGGTCCTGATGGTATTACCAGTCAAAGAGTGGAAATGTTTAGGGAGAAAAGGAGTGAATATATTATGAGATTGGCTGGCTACAATGTACTGGTACTGATTTATAAAGAGAAAGGAGACATCCAGGACTGTAGTAATTACAGAGGCATAAAACCTATGTTTTAGATGATGGAAATCTATGCGTGAGTTCTGTATTAGATAGAAGAGAGAATATGGAGAGAAACTTGTGTAAGAGAAGAACAGTTCGGGTTTATACCGGAAAAGGGACAGTGGATGCAATATTTTCTTTGAGACAGGCAAGGAAGAAATTCAGAAGAAAGTATAAAGAGCTACACTTGGTGTTCATTGATCTGGAGAAAGTGTATGATTGGGTTTCAAGGCAGGAAGTTTGGAGATGCATGAGGGTGAAAGAAGTTCCTGAGATGTATGTAATGGTTCTGCAAGATACAATATGTATGCAGGAACAACGGCTCGAGTAAGAAGCATTGTTAGAAGGACGGAAGAGTTTGGAGTGAGGGTTGGTCTACATCAGTGGTCGGTTCTCAGCCTGTACATTATCGATCTTGTGATGGATGTGATGACTGCAGATGTTAGAGAGGAGGTTACATGTAGAGTTTTATTCTTGGATGACATTGTATTGGTTGACTTGAGCAAGGATGGAGAGGAACAAAACCTGGAAAGGAGTCAAGCCCTGGAAGATAGAGTCATGAGGTTTAAGCTGGACTTAATTAAGATGGAATATTGATGGGTGAGAAGTGATGGGAGGCAGGGCAGGGAGAAGATAGAATGGATGCAAAAAATATCAAGTGGGTACAGAATTTTAAATACCTGGGATCAGAAGTTTCGAAGATATTAGGGCTGATAGTAGCCATAGAATACAGTGTGCTTGAATGAACTGGAGAAAGTCAACTGGAGTTCTATGTGACAAGATAATTAGTGCAAAGATTAAATGGAAGCTTTGTAATATAATGAAAGCTCAAGAACAGAAACTGGAAGTTGCGGGAATGTGAATGCTGAGGTGCATGTGTTGAGTCACAAGAAGAGATAGTATCCGGAATGAACATATTAGCGGAATGATCAAGATGGTAGAAGTATCGAAGATGGTACAGCAAAGAATACTACAGTGGTATGGACATTGTATGTGTAGAGAAGAGAACCAAGTGTGAAGAAGAATCATGATTATAGAATTGGAGAAGAGAGGAGTTAGAGGATGACCGAAGCTTAGATGGAAAAACAGCTTTGGGAGGGACATGCAAGACAAGATAGTGATAGAACAGGATGCCCAAAACCCTTTATCCTCCGGCCTGTGCCGTTAACGTCCACGATCGTAAAATTTCTTATTTATTAACCAATTTTGTTAATATATAATGTAGAAAGTGCTCTTTCAACAACTAACCCAAGAATATAATTACTCTCAAACCCGGTCATTCTAGCCACTGTATATCCTATATTTTGGGAAATATTAGATTTGTGTATACGAATAAATACGAAACATGACGAAACCTAGTGAGAAAGTTGTTGTTATTGTTATTTTGTATCGAGGGCGTCTTATGACCTTACGTAATCTGGCCAGAAATTGTTGACTTGTCTCTTTATTTAATTAATTTTTACTTGTTTCACTGCAGCACACAATATTTGTTATACTTTGCTAAACACAAAATTCCTTGTGCTTTTTTTGGTGTGGATATGACTTCGCTATCAGTAGTAGGCTTGAATAACTGTTCAATTTATGAAAAAATACGAGTGGAATAGGACTATATTACGAACCCCCTGTCAGACGGCAGACGTTATATTCCAAAGGAATTAATTCAATATTAATTCACGAGGTGAAAATCGTAAGTAAAGCTCTCTTTTTTTCTTCTTCTCACCTATGTGTAATTTACGTATATTGTATACATAAGCACAATCTCAGTTGACTGAAAATAAAGCACCGTACATGACGTCCCGTCGAGATATAATTATCTGTAAACTAACCCCCCCCTCTCCCTCCCCAATCCCAATAGTAATCGAGTCTGTGTGACTCGTCATACTGTCTGACTGAGTAAGTTTCTGGTGGTCACGTGAAGTGATAAGCTACTCCCAACTCCGTGACTTAATTAAGAGCACTCACAGTCTTACGTCATACGTAGCCGAGCGCCGTAACAAAATTTTCGATTCCATTAAAATATTCGCCAAAAATTAATAGTTTACCATACACCCAGCCACTTCTCAATGCTCTATAGCCTAGGGCATGCTGAAGAAAATGAAAGTATTACTAATTTAGAGCACCAACAAAAGTATTTCTAACAGATTTTTGTTTCCAAGTGATTTTTTTCCATTTTTTTCCAGTATAATAGCTAACAACACGAAGGATATTAACGTTATGTCAATGAATCATCTTCACACGTGATGTACGTATATATGAGCACATTATGTAAGAGGGATTTCGATCAAATATTATTATTTATTTTTTTTGGTGAATTTTTTTCCCCAAATTTCAGGCGACAATTCATTTCAACAATTTCAGGCGAGGAATTTTCCTATTTATAGCAGTGATAAAGGACTTTTCATTCTATAGTATTGTTACTATATATCAAAGGATAGTCCACATAAAATATTATGCTATTCTGAAACATAGATTTTTTTTTTTCCATAAAAATTTCAAAATATTTGGGAAAAATATTATTTGTTGCTCGATTGTACTGGAAATATGTCAGTATATGTAAAAACCAACGCGGATTACGATGGCATAAAGCTTTTGCTTCTAAAATTAACAGGAGCAAAGGTGGTGGGTGCGAGTGAGTGCTCCTCTTAATAATATTTCTTTCCACATTTCCGAAACTTCTCTCTACTCTCTAGCCTACTCCCTTCATAACTTCATAATTTTTAACTCTAGCATTTTTATATGTATACTATATAATGAATATCATAGTAAGATCGTGGCGGGAGAACAAAAACAAAAAAGGGAGGAGTTAACATCTCTCTCCTTCTACCACCACCATTCCTCTCTTGAAACAAAGGTACAGCCATGAGCAAAATATTATGTTTGTCGACCCTCCATTCCATTATTTGTATGCATTCTATCAGGGAATGTCTGAAACTTTTGCTCGTGGCTGTACACATTCCACACATTCTTTACATTTCTTGAACATGAACGATTTTGTATAATATAATAATATGGCCTCTGAGTGTATAATACTTTTTTTTAAGGACTGTAGGAGGGACAGGCATAATGTTACCATTAGGCTGTAGCCTAATTTGTAAA
Organism: Petrolisthes cinctipes; assembly: GCA_033782935.1. NCBI lineage: Eukaryota > Metazoa > Arthropoda > Malacostraca > Decapoda > Porcellanidae > Petrolisthes > Petrolisthes cinctipes. Next base: position 181,787 of record JAWQEG010002729.1, read on the forward strand.
CGGGATACAACAAAAGGGGAGGTGGCCGAGTGGTTACTGTTCTGGACTCGTAACCTAGAGGTCGGGAGATCGATCCTCTCAGGTGAGGGCCTGAGAATATTTACTCTCCCGATTTGAGTTTGAGGCACTAACTATAAGGCCACCGAACGTCGTAAAACACCCTCGCTGGTGCCAAAACAGCTGCAGTATTTGGGAATTACCCTCACTTCCCTCCCTCTGTGGCTGGGTACCAGTTCGGAAGTCGTGACGTGTGTGTGTGTGTGTGAGTAGCAGTTGACCTGGGCCAAGGTAACGGGCTTGGTGAAGCCTATGTCCAGTGTCGGATCATATAAAAAAAAAAAAAAAAAACAATGCTACATAGGTCGTCTTGGGGTCGTGTCCGCACTTCAGCTGCCATGGTTTGAATTGAGTACATTCAGTTCACCTGGAGTAGCTACGGTGAGCAACATTATTCAGCGTCCAGTTTTGAGAAAATTTATTGATTACAAACCGGATTATACAATTCTGATAATGGGCGGGAATGATATTAACGTCAACACAAAACCCATTGAACTAGGGAGGGAAATTAGGGACTTATCTTTAATAATTGAGGAGCTCACCTTTAACGCTTGCCATGTAATTAGCATTGAACCTCGCGTACAGCCAAGGGGCTTATTCCCAGGTCCGTATCGTAAGATAAGAAATGGAGGGAACAAAAGTCTATCCAGGTTGCTGGGCTCTGGTAGGGAGGTTGGGAGGCACAGGAGGTTGTGGGTGAGGTTGGGGTGAGGTGGGTAAGGGTGGGGAGGAGTGAGCAGCGCTTGGTGTGGATGACTGTGTGAGGTGGGAGGTAGGGTTGGTTGAGAGAGGAGAGGTGGAGGTGTGGGAGGGGTAGGTATGGGGTGAGATGGAGAGGCATGGCGTGGTGGGGAAGGAGGTTGAGTAGGTGAAGGAATGGCGTCTGAGGAGGTGTTAGGTATGGTGGGGGGGGGGGGGGTGTTGGTGTTTGTGAGAGTGCGGGTGGGAGCGGTAAGAGACGGGGTACGGTTGCGTGGGGTACCAGGGGTAGGCACTAGGCAGAGGTAGGAGAGGTAGGGTGTTGTTGGGAGGGGAAGGAGAGGCGCTTGGGTATGAGTGTCGGGAAAGAGTTGTTGTGTGGTGTGATAGAATGGTGGAGGTGTGGGCAAGAGAGGGGTGAGGTTGGTGGGTGGGTGTCGCACGGATGGCTGTGTGGGTGCGTGTGTGTGGCGAGGTGCTGCGTGTGGTGTTGGCGTGACATGTTGCGTCTGTTCAGGAGTGTGTTGTGATGGCTATGGTGGTGGGGGTGGTGGTGTTGGTGGGCTTTACCCGCTCCCAGGACGTAACGTATGGGCGGCCTGCCACCTGGATGGTGATGGTCGTATCCGTCTTTATTATTTGATTTGGATGAATGGGTTTAACTTTTCACTGGTGTAAATAATGTATTGCAGGCAAGGTAACTAATTTTGCAGATATCAATTGAATTCAAAGGGTTATTTGGGGGGGACCTGGGTGCACTCAATATTCTTATATATGTGTTTCAGAGTGGTTGTTCCCCTCACCAAAAGATAAAATCCACATGAACAGGTGATGAAGAAAATTAGTTTGCAATAGCTGAGCAGCAATACAGTAGTAAAAATAAGGATGGTGCTCTCTCTCTCTCTCTCTCTCAGGTGGGGTGAACCTAGTGATGGTGTGGAGATGGAAGGCAAAATAAAATGCTATTATTCATTCATATCTTCCGTATAATTATATAATACTGCTGCGTAACATTTTGCATGAGCATCGAATAAACGTTATTTATGACCACGAGTCCACGATTGTACCTTTCAGTGTAAAACTAATCTTTCTCTCTCCAGAAGATAGATATCTTTGATACTTTTCAGTGTAAAACAAAGATTACCTCGTTATAAAAAGAAGTTATATTTCGTAGTGCAAAGCTTGGTCTACTATTTGTGTGTTTGTAATGTTTGGAGAATGCCTTGTATTGGTCTGTCATCATAATAGGCTATAATATGCCCGTGTACGGTGCATCATCCAGGTGTTTTATATGAAAATGTCCTGAATTATGATAATGTTTGTTTGTCATTGCATTATTACTGCAGAGTTTTTATACTAAAGATCAAAAGCATAGGTACAGCGCAATAGACATAAAATAGCCTACACAAATTATGAGAATTTCAAATCAACAAGACATCTCATGATGGGAAGTAATCTACACAGTAATTACAATTATGTTATTTTTTTGTATGTCATCTTCCAACATGGTACAATAATAATAATAATAATAATAATAATAAACGGTTTATTTAGGGGATGGCAGCCCGAAAGCTGAAAATACACATATTACAATATACTTAATTAATAATTATGAAAGTGTAGGATGAACGATGATGAATTAAATATGTAGGCATTTACATGCATACATAGGTATGTACATACAACAAAAATAATGTTGGAGGTGAGGGCAGGAGAAGGGTTGATGTTGGTGCTAAGTGGGAGGATTTAGGATTAGGGTGTGGTGCTAAGTGGGAGGATTTAGGATTAGGGTGTTGGTGAGACTGTCCTGGTCAATCTTTGTATAGGTGTGTGTGTGTGTGTGTGTGTGTGTGTGTGTGTGTGTGCAAAAGGGGAGGAACATTACATGTTGTTTATTATTTTTACAATTGATGGTATTGGACTTTTTTTTAATCTATCTGTTCTGGCTTTAATTGGAATGAGTCTGTTGTAGTGTCGAGCTTCACGTGTTGGTCTGGGGGCATCTGGTGGCAGTAGGTTTCTATGCCTTGGATGTACAAGTAGTTTGGATGCGAACTGCTTGAGTATATCCTGATGGTGGGTAGAGAGGGCTGGCAGGTTAAGTGTGGTGAGAGCATCCTCATAGCCAGCGTAAGAGCCACCTAGAATAGCTGACTTGATGGTAGTGGCTACATGTTTTTTCCAGTTCAGCTTGTTGTCCACAATGATTCCTAGAAGTTTGGTGGATTCAACAAGCTGAAGGTTGTGAGGCCCAACTGTGACTGTGGGTGGGGTTATGTTGCTCACGGAGGTGTTAATGTGCAGAACCACCGTCTTGTCATGATTGATAGTCACGTTGTTGAGTGTGGTCCAGGTCTGAAGTCGGTCAAGGGTGTCTTGTAGGGGGGTATAGTCAGGGGAGGTGTTGTCTACAGTGATGCCTACTGTCGAGTCATCAACGTACTTCCAGTGGAATGGAGTGTCTTCTAGTGCATCATTGATTAATATCAAGAAGCACAGAGGTCCCATCTTAGTGCCTTGTGGCACTCCACATTTAAGGTTTTGGAATGTGGATATGGAGCCTTGGTAGCGCACTGCTTGCCGCCTGTCACTGAGGAAGTCTGGCAGCCATGCCACAAGGGAAGAATGTAGCCCCATTACAATGGCCTTGTTGATTATAATAGTATGATCAACAAGGTCAAATGCCTTCCTGAAGTCAATGAATGCAAGTGCCAGGGAAGTCTTTCTCCTTTCAAGATTTGTGTATATAAAATTAAAAAAAACTAATAAGACAGTGAGTGGTGGAGGAGGTTTTGACATTTCCAAATTGTTGTGAATCTATTAGGTGGCTGAGTTGAGAGTAGGCCCAGGTAAAAACAGTCCTCGCAGATTAGGCTGGGGATTGGTGTAATGGCAACTGGCCTGAGTTCATTGAGAGACTGTGGGAAGGATGTTTTGGGGATTGGAGTGACATAGGATGTTTTCCAGTCTGCAGGACATTTATATTGATTTAATGAGGCATTGATTATCGAACAGAGTGGGGTGGCAAGTTCTACAGAGAATTCTTTGTAAATTTTCATTGGCAAGTCTAATGGGGTTGTTGCTCTGTTAGACTTGAAGCTGGAAAGCTTCCTGGCGACTTCATAATTAAAAACAGTTGCTGGGGGGGAGGGGGAGGGAAGGAAGGAAGGGAGGCTGGTACGGTCAAGCTTAGGGAGTGTTTGACAGACGGTAGAGAAATGATTGTTAATCTGTTGAGCTGCATCCACACTGGGGATATGGGAGACACAGGGAATGGAAAAAGACTCATTACCTAAGCCACAAAGATTCTTGATTTAGAGTACCACTGGCTGTTATTGGTTTGTTTTAGGTTATGAATCTTTGTGGGGTAATAAGACTTCTTCGCCCCCCGTATATCTCTTATCACTTTGTTCCTTAGGCTCTTGTAATGGTTGTTATCAGTGTAGAAGGCCCTGTTGCGATTTAGGATTAATCTTTTTATCCGAGGAGTAATCCAAGGAACATCAGCTGGGTGGACTTTGGTTCTCTTGATAGGGAAGAAGTGGTGGTATGCTTCGGTGGTGGAGGATAAGTAGTTGTCCCATTTGGTATTAACATCATCTACCGTAAGATTCCACGGGTAATGAACCAACCATTGTCCAAATTCCCGCATGGCTGAGTCTGGCGTTGGTCGATATGTTTTGATGACGGGTGTCTGTTGATGTGAGGTTGTAGCCTCAGGTGACCAGAACACAGAGAGAGTGACGACCTTGACCCTAGACCACCGGTGCACAGTGAACCAACAAATAGAACGCATAGTCACACGACTCAATAACTTAGAAGAAATATCAAACAATATTATCGACCACAGAAATGTGTCAAACGAGTCCACAGTAAAGAAAACCGTATTAGTTCTAGGAGACCATAATCTCAAGAATGCCAAAGTGTCTGATCTTCAAAATAACTGTGAAGCCAATATTGACCTAATTAAGTGTTGGGTGCAGGAGAAGTTAACATGGGCCCCTGAGAAATGTATTATATATTGTGGTCTTTTTGATGTAATGGAAAGTGCACCCCCATCACTCGTCACAGACAATCTAAGCAGTCTGATATGTGTACTGAAAAATTTAAATGAAAACATGGAAATTTGCGTCGCTCAGATTGCACCGAGTTTGCAATCAGACACACTTATGGCCAAGATAAACGAGCTAAACGACAACATACAACAGTGGGCTAATGATAATGGCATATGTACAATCAAATCTGATATGTCCTTTAGGCTCGGTACGGGTGAAATTTACGAAGACTGTTTTGACGCACATGGAGAAAACCAGGGCTCGATGTTAAGCAGGGTTGGGGTCGTAAGACTGCTTAAGGCTATCGCTGCACAATACCCTGACTTCAACGATTGTCTAAACTGGGACAATATTACCAAAAATACAGAAAGTGTGCTAAACAACAACAGAACACGTGGAGACAACCCTAGGACCATCCCCGCCACCACAAAATCTCCCCACCCCCCTACAGCTGCGAGGATAGTTGACCATGATAGTTGGAGGGTGGTAGAAAATCGCAGGCCACACTCGACTCCCGTTAATCCGAGAAACTCCAGGGACAACACTTCCCCTACCCCCATTAGAACCCCCCCTGATGACAGAGGTCAGGGGAGGCAAACCGGAAACAGGTCATCTCACGAGACCCGCGCTGATGAACATGGTAATCCTCAGGTAGGTAGATTAGCCACACCTGGACCTAATCACCGCTACAGGAGGAGATGGGAGTTGCTGGACGAACTACCTGACTCACCACCACGAGGTCCTTCACACCAGTCGCGTGATGCACCAACACAATCACGTGGTGTATATCATCAAACACGTCATGCACCACATCATTCACGTGGTATATCTCACCAACAGTCACGTAGACCATCTCACCAGCCACGTGAACCTTCCCGACCTTCACACCAAGGAAGAAGACAAACAACACATAATACACATCACAACACATCACCCTCCACACACGTACATAATCACGGCATATACAATACTCATTCTCACAGACCTAGGCAAGGATGTTATAACTGTGGAGAATACAATCACCATCAATCACAATGCAGGTTTGATCGTAAGTTAGAATGTTTTCATTGTCATCAGATAGGACACAAACAACGATGGTGTAATGAAAATAACACATAGGATTTTGGCAAAGAAGACTGCGCCGAAGATGATGTTCCCAATGATATTCAAGACTGTCTAAAAATTGAACATATTAATGCCCAGTCTCTTTTATCTAAGTTAGACGAAGTTTCAACTTTAGCCATAGACAGAAATATCAATATTTTATGTATTAGTGAGACATGGCTCCTTCCTCATACCTTAGATATTCACATAAATATTCCTAACTACACTGTATTTCGCTATGATAAGGGTCGAGGAGGTGGAGTGTGTATTTATGTTAGAAATGAATTAAATGTGTGTCTCTTAGATATAGATATTGAAAAAAATGAAAATGTGGAAGATATATGGGTTTCAGTACAGTGTCGTAAGCTGCCATCAGTTATTATAGGATGTGTATATCGTCACCCAAAAGCTCCAAATGATTCTCTTAACTACTTACAAGATGTCTTTAGAGTATTACTTTTAAAGATGAAAACTATTTTCATACTTGGAGATTTAAATGACGATTTACTTTCCTGTAATAGCAAGCTGAAGAAAATTATAAATAATGCTAAATATACTCAGATTATTGATAAGCCCACAAGACATACATCTCATTCTGCTACTCTACTGGATGTTATAATTACTAATAATACTGATATTGTCCTTCACACAGATGTTGTTCCCTCGATACTTGCTGATCATGACCTTATATCAGTCACAGTTAATATAACTAAGCCTAAAAGACAACCTACTGTAAAAACTTTTCGTCAGATGAAAAACTATAATCCAGATACTCTCTGTACCTTATTATTAAATGAAACCATAAAGTTAAATAGTATACTAAGCACTGATGATGTCAACTCTCAAGTAGAAGTTTTTACAGAATGTTTTAATAATTGTTTAAATTCATGTGCACCAATTGTAACTAAACAACTACGAAGGCCACATGCTCCCTGGTTCAATGATGATATTAACAATGCAATACAAATTAGGAATCATACCCATAGAGAGCTAAAGTTAGATAGGTTTAATGTCCTACTGCAACAAAAATATAAAAGCGAGAAAAAACATGTAAGGAAATTATTAAATAATGCTAAAATTGAATATTATCATAAAGAACTCAGGGATCATAAAGGTGATTCTGCTGGAACATGGAAAATTTTAAAGTCTCTTGTACCTAGCAAGGACAAATCAGACCACACCAATCTTACTTTGACTAAAAATATAGACGATCTAAATATACACTTCGCAAATGTTGGTAAAAATATTTATGAAAAAACTCAACAGTGTCTTTCTATGGATGGTATAAGTGATGTAAATACCTCTATTAATCCAGAACTCCCAAATGAACTCATGTTTAGACCCCAACCAGTAGACACTGACACTGTAATTCTTACCATTAAGCATTTAAGAAGCACAAGATCATATGACTCTGACTGTATTCCACTCCAGTTCATTAGGGACTCATTATATGTAATTGCCTCATACCTAACATGCATTATCAATACTTCCTTGGTAACTGGAAATTTACCTACACTGTGGAAACATGCTCTAGTTGTACCTGTACATAAAGGTGGGGATAAAGAAAACATTAACAATTATCGCCCTATATCTCTATTGTGTATATTATCTAAGATAATTGAGAAAATTGTTGCCACACAACTCGTAAATTATCTCGAATGTAACAGATTGCTATCTGCTAGTCAGCATGGTTTTAGGCCCAAATTATCTACAGAGACCGCCCTATTAAAAGTCACCAACTCAATATATAAAAACATGGATGAGAAACATATAACTTTATTATCTCTTATAGACTTATCCAAGGCTTTCGATAGTGTCAGCCATAAAATTATTCTTACTAAATTATCCGAGCTAAAAATTAATCCTTTCTGGTTCACTAACTACCTGTCTGGTAGATCGCAATCTGTCCGCATCGGCAACACAATTTCCTCAAATATAGAAATAGATTACGGTGTTCCACAGGGTTCCATCTTAGGCCCCATTTTATTTACAATCTTTGTTAATGACATGTCAAGGATAATAGATGACTGTGAGATAGTGCAATATGCTGATGACACTCAATTCATACATTCGGCCAAAGTAGATAATATGCCTAATTTAATTAGAAGAGCTGAAAACACTCTAACTAAAGCAAAAAAATATTTCCTTAAAAACGGCTTAATGCTCAATGTAAATAAAACACAATGTATATTTATTGGATCTCATCAGCATATTTCACGGATCCCAAGCGACACTGTCATTATGTTTGATAATGCATCCATCACACCAAGTAACAGTGTAAAAAACCTAGGACTACACATGGACCGATTTATGTTATTTAACATACATATCGATGAAATCACAAAAAAAGTTATGGGCACACTTATCTTCTTGACTCGCATACATGATGTATTAACAAAAGACACCCGAGTTTTAGTAGTACAAGCACTTGTCCTCAGTATTATAAATTATTGTATGATAATTTGGGGTCCTACTACTAAAGAACAAATCCAACGAGTACAAAGGCTCCAGAATTTTGCAGCAAAAGTAGCAAGAGGAGGTGCTCGAAAGTTCGACCATGTTACTCCAATAATTAATGAGCTAGGATGGTTAAACATTGAACAAAAATGTATTTTTGAATTATGTAACATGGTCTTCAAAGTACTTCACAATAATATTCCAGACTGGTTATTCACTCTCCCAACTGTGAGTGTTGTTCACAGTGTAAACACCAGACAGCAAGCTAACCTACATATAATAAAATCTAACAATAATATGGGTTCCAAATCTTTCATCATAAGAGGACCAAAAGCCTGGAATAATATACCACAATTTCTGAAGGATAAACAGACTCTAGCCACTTTTAAGAAAGACCTACATACCTATATTCTCCAAGATAATTGTATCTAATTTTATCCTATGTTGTTTTTGTTTTGTTTTTAACTCGTATAAATGTATATATTGTATGTAAAGAATAACCATTGTATTAATGGAAATAAAATTCTGATTCTGATTCTGAAAAAAAAAGATGAGTGCTGCGAGCGATGGGTGGTAGTGGCTCAGGTGGGAGGTACTGCTGATTCATGTCGGTCAAAATGAGGTCCAAGGTATGGTTGTTGTGGGTTGGGAAGTCGACTATTTGTGATAGGTGCAGCTGTTCCTGTATCTCACTGGTGTCGAGTTCGTTGAAGTCGCCACAAACCACTAACTTGGCTGATGAATACCTGAGTTTGAGAGAATCACACGTATCAATTATGTGGTTGATCAGAGTTGGTCCAGTGATTGAACGTGGTGGGTGGTAGGCAACACAGTAGATGATGGTGGCGGTGTGGCGAGGGTGGTGATGGGGGGTGGCTCTGACCCAGAGTGCTTCAATTCCCTCCGGGACTTCCACACCCAGGTGAGAAGCGCACAGATGTTTCCGGGCAAATAGAGCTACTCCTCCTCCCCTCCTCTCTGTCCGAAGATGGTGAAAGAGGTCATAATCCTGTATACCACATATTTCTGGTGTAATCTGCCAACATTCGGTTATAGCAACAATATCAGCACTAGTTTGGTCGACTGTCACAATAAGTTCATCCAATTTGTTGCATAATGAGGTGACGTTAGACAGGAGCAAGGAGGGCAAGAGATACCAAATGCGTGGTACCTCAAAATGTTTGTATGGTTTCTTCTTGGTGAGTTTCTTGCGCACTGTTTTGTTAGTTTTTCTAATCGCTATTTGCTTAATAGCGTTTCTGCCTCCTCTCCGGCCGCGATATCGGAATATATTCATTTCCTTTAGAAGGGCTATAGTGTCTGATGGTGGGTAGCCGACCCCCTTTCTACGTCGCAGTAGGGAGGTGGTAGAGTAGCGGGTTGACATGATTAAGATATTCACTATGTCTAGTCACTTTCCGATGTAATGTTCACTCTTATTTACACTCCGATAAAATGTTGTTCCACTTGCACTTTTCATCAATGAG
>JAWQEG010002730.1:0-65937 GCA_033782935.1 Petrolisthes cinctipes
GGCCACATTGAAAATGAACATATAACATGCATAGAATTAGATGCTAGAATAAATGCGACCGTAAAATGTTTGCCAAAGGAATGAATATGAATATTTAGAATCCCCATTCCTTTGTAATGAATAATTGCAAAAAGCAAAACTGCAATAACTGCAAACAGAATAATTCCAAGCATCCCGCGACACGAATGGATTAATTAAACAAAGCAATAACTACAATACAACATTTATGATGATAATTATGTAGCTGGAGAATGAGATAAGGATAAGGAAGGGCGAGCGAATTTTGAAGGGTGGACATAAGAGGGAGAGAAGGGATAGTTGAAGAGTTGAAATTATGTGACTTGGTAGGCAGAGAATGAGAGGAACATTATCTCTTTCCTGTTATCACCACCACTGTACCAGGTAGTTCGCACACACACACACACACACACACACACACACACACACACACAAACATAAAAGTTCGAGCATGAAAGGAAAGTAAGGACAAGAATCCAGAATTAAAAATAAAGAAGAAAAAAAAGTTGGAGAGGGATATCGAATTCTGAGAACAGATAACACAAAAACTTTCACCCGAGTTACATAAAAGAGAAGAAAAAGAAGAACAGGAAGACCTAAAAAAATATGTACAGATATCTGGTGCGGGATATCGAATACCGGGGCAAAGGTTGGTTGGCCCGGTCAGGTGTACAGTCACGATCACAAGTCCTTCCTTACCCACTCCACTAACAAGAGTAATGAAGCCACTGAGAGGTTTATATGTTAATAGAAGTTTTTTGCATTAATCCATTGACTCACTGGGATCATCTCCATTTTGGGTGCATTGGGGGACTACACATTCCTCCAAACTTTGCCATTAAACATAGCCGTAGTAACATTGAGGTCGTTTGTATCCTCCATGACAAGGCTTCCGAAAACGAATCTGTGCCGAAATATATAAAGTTTTTTCTTTCCCTTGCCGAAAAGAAGATAATCCCTGCCACGTGAATAAAATCGTACTAGCATGCCATGGAAAAATCCAAGTCATTCCTGCCTGCAATATATGTTTGCTAAAAACGGCCGTATAAATTCATCAATTCTTTTGACATTATTTTGAAATGGTCGAGTTTGCCCAAAAAAAGAAAAATGTAAATCCATCAGAGCGTAGGTTGGACATCATGACGGCCCAGGTTTTAATCTGGCGCTCCCTTCAAAAACCCGGCTTTGGGAAATAAAAATCTGTATTATCTACGAACCTATTTGCTTCCCTCAATCTAACTATGTACAGTACAGTACCTCTCCTCTAACATTATATATATATATAGTAAATATCCTGTTGTAGTTTACTGGCTTAATAGAATCCCTTGGCAAAAGAGAAGGGTTTCTTTGCAGTATATATTGTTTGGAAAAATAATGACCCTGCCAATTCACCAACATAATTTGTTTTTCGTATGATTAAAAGAGAGTAGATTAGGTTAGAATATCATGTTGTAAAGTGAGTTACTTGATCAGATGGAGGTATTATTCATATCTCGCTCATATTGATAACCAAAGACACACATGCACAGACATACACCAACAGACAGTACCAACCAATTCGTTGTGTAAGCCATTTTTTTTTTTTTTTTTTTTTTTTTTGCGACACCGTGGGACATGAAAGTGAAAGGCAAGATAAGTAGGCAGAATAACAATTGAAACCCCCTTTGATGAGGAACCTGTTTATACCATCCATGATTCCCCCTTAAGGACCCTGTGATCGTGTATGAAAACTGGAGGTTCCTGATTCCTCCTGACTATGCCACGAAACACACTCCTTTAATATAAATGGTGTTTCGTGGCAATATTTGAAGGACTCCCAAACCTCCAATTTTCTGACTACATCACAGGGTCCTTAAATGGTGTTTCCATCAACCCATAATGGACAAGGAACACAGTACAAGGAACATTATAATAGAGATATATTAGAAGCCACATCAGCTATGGTTGTCACTCCTCTCTTCTACTTAGGAGCGTCTGTCTCAGTTGAATGAATCAGAAACAGGCATCACATGATAATTCAGACACAGGATTATATCACATTACTTCGTGCACTATTCCCATTTCGTGAAGGAGATACAAATGAGCCCATAAACTCATCATCAAGGCTACTGAGACATTCAGGTTTCATTATAAGACGAGGAGGAGGAGGGGCTGCTGTTGTTGCATCAAACTAATAGATGGCGTTGGTTAAGTGGACGCATCAAAGGGGAAATACGTAGAGTAGGTGTATCCTGTGGCACGATATGGGGTAGGAAGCAGAGTGGGTGTTTGTTAAGGGAAAATGGATGGAAGGATGAAGAGTGTGTGTGTGTGTGTGTGTGTGTGTAGGAGGTGAGAGGAAGGAACAAAGAGTGTGTGTGTTAGGAATAAAGGAAGTCAGTGATGCATGACACCAACAATTAAATTTATAAACAGCATCACGCTTATTTTTCACCACCGACTCATATAATAATGTAAAATCATAAAACACAACCTCAGTATTTGTTATGGACCCATGATCAAACACACACACACACACACACACACACACACACACACACACACTTTCTATTCAATGGTGTTTCCAGAAATATACACACATACACGCATCCACGAGAAAACAATTCGAACATCAATCACTGTCTCACCCATGTAGAAAAATGACCCCTACAACTCCCACATCAGAGAGAGAGAGAGAGAGAGAGAGAGAGAAAGAGAGAGAGAGAGAGAGAGAGAGAGAGTTACATAGAAACACATACCACAACAGACCTTACGGTCCAAACGAGGTGACCTGATTAGAAGGTTACTGGTAGAGAATGAATTACTCCCCAGTGATAGTCGTAGGTAAGGATAGCAAAGTAGAAGGCTCTCTCCCCACCCTCCAATCCCTCCGGCCTGACACGTACAGGAAATAAAGTCAGGAATGGGAACCTTGTGGGGTTGGCAGAAATACTCCACAAGGAAATTTTATAGGAAAGATAGAAAGTAGGTGAAATTTGGCGAACTTGCCACCTGTAATGGGCAAAAATTATACACTAGTAAACATTGTAAGTCGGGGATTAGACGCAAGGTGTTTATCTAAGCGACGTTTGAAGCTGTCTACGGTGTTACAGTCAATTACATTACGGGGAAGCCCATTCTATAAGTTGACGACTCGGTTAAAAAAGAAATTCTTTGATTCGTGCGAATTAAAAGATTTACCTATGATGTTGCAGCCGTTTCCTCTCGTGTAGTTTGATTGATCAATAGTGAAATATTTGGTTCAGTCCATATTATCTATGCCTTTGATTATTTTAAATACCTGGATTATGTCACCTCTCAGTCTACGTTGTGTCAATGGGAATAGATTTAATTTGCTTAGCCGCTCATCGTACGTTTTATTTCTCAGACTTGTTATCATTTTAGTAACTCTACGTTGGACTCGTTCAAATTTTGCTATATTTTTCTGGTAGTACGGGCACCAGCAGGCTTAAACACAAAACTCCATAAGGGGACGGACCAAGGAATTATACAAAGTGAGGATTGTGTCTTTAGATCGATAAAGCCGATAGTTTTATTTGCTTTCTGAATTACTTCCGTACACTGCTGACTGGGTTTTAGGTTACTTGATACTGTTACCCCTAAGTCTGTCTCTCGATCCACGCTTTTGAGTTGCTTACCATTCAACGAGTAGTTTGCTGCTACGTTATGATGTCCTATGTGGAGCACTTTACATTTATCTGAATTGAAGGACATTTGCCAAGTTTTCGCCCAATTTGACAATTTATCGAGATTATCTTGCATTTCTTTAGTCTGTGCGTTAGTGAGTACTGTATTTGCAATTTTGGTGTCATCGGCAAACTTCGATATTATGCATGAGAGGCCTTCGTCTATGTCGTTTATGTAAACTAGGAATAGGATTGACCCTAAAACTGACCCCTGTGGCACCCCGCTTGTAACGCCTGTCCAACTAGATGATTTTCCATTTATTACCACGCGTTGTTTTCGGTTTCTTAGCCAGTTCTCTATCCATCTTACGGTATCGCCTTGGATTCTGTGTGATTTTAGTTTAGATATTAAGCGTTTATGGGAAACTTTGTCAAAGGCCTTTTAGAAATCTAGATAAATTATGTCTACTGCTTTAGTCTTATCATATTCATTGAAAATGTCATTTAAAAAGTCTAATAGATTCGTTAGGCAAGAGCGTTTATTACGAAAACCGTGTTGAGTGTCTCTAAGTAAGTTGTTTTCTTCTAAGTGATTTGTAAGTTTATTTCGTATGATTGTCTCTAGCATTTTGCATACGACTGAGGTTAGGCTGATAGGGCGATAGTTACTAGGTAGAGATTTGCTGCCTTTTTTAAATATTGATGTTACGTTAGCGAGCTTCCATTCGTCAGGTATTGTTCCAGTGTGTAAAGAATAGTTAAAGAGCAGAGTCAGAGGTTTTACTATTTCCCTTTTTACTTCCTTTAATACGCGAGGGGAGATCGTGTCTGGCCCAAGTGACTTATTTACATTTAATTTATCAATACATTTTATTACGTCACTTTCTGTTATGCTGATATTACTTAATACCTCGGTATTTTCATTTTGGACTGTTGTTACTGCTGGTATATCGTTTGGGTTTTCTGTAGTAAAGACTGATGCAAAGAAAGTGTTAAGGATACCATTCATTCGCTCTTCATCTGTAGTAAAGTCCCCATTCTCATCAAGTAGTGGTCCGATAGTTGACGTGAGTACTTTCTTATGCCGAATATAACTGTAGAACTCTTTCGGGTTTGTCTTACTTTGATTTGCAACGTGTTTTTCAATGGTCTTTTTACTCTGTTTGATTAACTTTTTGGCTTTTCTTCGTAAGTCTGTAAACTTGGCCCGCTCGTTATTGTCGTCTGTGATTTTTACTCTATTATGGGCGTTCTTTTTGGCGCATAAACAGTCGGCTATCTCTTTACTTCACCACTTGGGCTTTAAGTTTTGTGCTGAACGTCGGTTTTTTAACGGTATGCTATCTTTGACTGCTTTTGCGTACGCATTAGTGAAAAAGTTCCATTGTGTATTAATGTCGATAGTGTCTCGCAGACATTTCCAATCGGTATCTTTTAGTATCGCTCTGAGTTGGTGAAAATTAGCTTTTCTAAAGTCAGGGATTTTTTCGTAGCTGTAATTTATTTCGCTTCTATTGAAATTTATACTGAATGTGATTATGCGGTGGTCGCTATTAGTAAACTCATCACCCACGTTAATATTCCCTATCAAGTCTTCTTTTGTTGCAAATACTAGGTCAAGAACGTTATTTCCACGAGTTGGGCTATTAACAAATTGGATAAGAGAGCTCTCTTGTAAGTTAGTATAAAGGTCTTGTCCATAGTGAGCTGATAATGGTTCTCCCCACTTTGTTACTGGTAAATTAAAATCGCCAAGAATTACGGCCTCTTGCGTGTTACTCATCTCGTTAATTTGTTCATAGATATCACGGTCGGTTTGTACTGGTAGAGCTGGGAGTCTGTATAATAAGGCTAACAAAAGTTTCATCCCGAATTTATTTCTAATGAATATATATAGTGTGTCTACGTTAGCGATATGGAGAGAGAGAGAGAGAGAGAGAGAGAGAGAGAGAGAGAGAGAGAGAGAGAGAGAGAGATGAACATTTCATAAACGTATGTGTGTTAGTGGGTGTTAGTCTATTTGTATGTATGTGTGTGTGTATGTTTACCAGGACCAACACGACCATCTTCCCAGCGGGGACCGAAAACGTGAGCGGTGCTTCAGTCGTGCGTCTTTTACCCAGGCATTACGGTGAAGAAGTGTGGGAAGCAGGCAGGGAGGCAGGCAGGAATGAAGGGACACAGAGAGATAGGCAGGCAGACAAGCAGGAACGAAGGGACACAGAGAGATAGGCAGGCAGGCAGGCAGACAGGCAGTAATGAAGGGACACAGAGAGACAGGCAGGCAGGGACGAAGGGACACACAGAGATAGGCAGGCAGGTAGGCAGGCAGGCAGGCAGGAACGAAAGGACACAGAAAGACAGGCAGGCAGGCAGAAAGGCAGTAACGAAGGGACACAGAGAGATAGGCAGGCAGGCAAGCAGATAGGCAGGGACGAAGGGACACAGAGAGACAGCAAGGTAGACAGGCAGGCAGGCAGGCAGGCACAAAAAATGATAGGCAGGTAGGTAGGTAGGAAAACAGACATCATCCAGGTATAGATAGTAATGTAGGCTGAAAATTATATAGCAAGAAAAGGAGAGTGTACACCAGATAGGAAAGCAAAAAGGCAGGAAATAAACAGGCAAGCAGGCAGGAAGGTAGGAAAGCAAGCAAGCAAGCAAGCAAGCAAGCAAGCAGGCAGGCAGGCAGAAGGGCTAGCGGTAAGAAGGGAGGCAGGTAGGCACTCAATCCCGGCTTTCTCCTTACCACCTCATCTTTTCTCATACACCGACACACCACACGTACACACACTCACTCACATACTTATCCATGCATGCACGCACACTCACACACATAGGAAAACACGCACATGCACGCATAAAAAGACAGACACATATGAGCATGCACCCACATACACAAACATAAAGCAACACTTACATCCACACACACAAATACGTTCTCTCTCTCTCTCTCTCTCTCTCTCTCTCTCTCTCGATCTCTCTCTCTCTCTCTCTCTCTCTCTCTCTCTCTCTCTCTCTCTCTCTCTCTCTCTCTCTCTCACCACTGTACTCAACCCTTCCCCCTTCACACCATAATTCATCGCCCTCTATTCCTTTAACTTGGTTCCTTTCTTTTCGCCCTTCCCCTTGTTAATTGATATCGTCTTTACCTTCTCATTCGTCCACCGCTTCCTTCCACATCTGGGTCACGCAATCTCCCTTCCTCTTTCATTTCACATTCTCTTTTCTGTTTCATTTGACCGACGAACGAGGATACTCTACTCCCGAGCACCACTGGGTTGGAGACTATTTATTCACTTTTTTTTTTTTTTTTTTTTTTTTTACTACATCGATACAAACTATTCACTTACACTCACGAGAGAAAACAAACACACACACACACACACACACACACAAGCAAAGAGAGGTAAGGGCCAAGGATACACATAATTATAACACCAACAACATACACAAATATATATACTCACAGCTAAAGTTATTATTTCACACACACACACACACACACACACACAGGAAAACACATCTACTAAACCAGAAAAATACGACCCAGCTTGTCCCGTGTGCAAAGGACCGTAATCCATTTTATAGAAACGTAAATCTATATCTCTGGCCACACTCTCCTCCCTCACCCACACACCTGACTCCTCCCTCACCCACACACCTGCATGACTCCTCCCTCACCCACACACCTGTATGACTCCTCCCTCACCCACACACCTGCATGACTCCTCCCTCACCCACACACTTGCATGACTCCTCCCTCACCCACACACCTGCATGACTCCTCCCTCACCCACACACCTGACTCCTCCCTCACCCACACACCTGACTCCTCCCTCACCCCCCACACACCTGCATGACTCCTCCCTCACCCACACACTTGACTTTTCTCCCACACCCACTTTTGTCACACACACACACGTACATAAATACATATTATTTACATGTTTGCGACCCAGCTCTCTCTCTCTCTCTCCCTCTCTCCCTCTCTCTCCCTCTCCCTCTCCCTCTCCCTCTCCTCTCCCTCTCCCTCTCTCTCTCTCCCTCTCTCTCTCTCTCTCTCTCTCTCTCTCTCTCTCTCTCTCTCTCTCTCTCTCTCTCTCTCTCTCTCTCTCTCTCTCTCTCTCTCTCTCTCTCTCTCTCTCTCTCTCTCTCTCTCTCTCTCTCTCTCTCTCTCTCTCTCTCACACACACACACACACACACACACACACACACACACACACACACGCGTTGAAACTGGTAGTGATTGCCGGGTGTGAAAAATGGAAGTGAGGTTGAGTGTTGTGTGTGAAAAATGGAAGGTGAGGTTTGGGTGTTGCGTGGATCATACTTCACGGTTTGGGAATAGGGCGAAGTATTTTTTTGGGGGGGTTAAATTTGAGGGTGACAGTTTATGTGTATCTTTTATATTCATTTTTTTTTTTTTTTTTTCATTTCCTGTCTTTTTGTACTGTCCCCGAGTATTTTTTTTTTTTTTCCATTGTATAATATTTCGTTATTCACTGTCTGCTCTCTTCCTTCCTCACCCTGCCTCTTCCCCTCCTTCATTTCTTTCCACCACCAGTCGTCTTTTCCTCTTTCCTCCCTTTCCCTCTTTGCAGCAACCCCCTCTTCTCTTTCCCCTCTTCTTCGACGTTCCTCTCCCCTCTCTCCCTCCCACTCTTTCCCCTTTTCTTCTACGTTCCTTTCCCCTCTCTTCAACCCCCTCTTTCCCCTCTTCTTCTACGTTCCTCTCCTCTCTCTCCCTCCTATACTCTTTCCCCTTTTCTTCTACGTTCCTCTCCCCTCTCTTCAACCCCCTCTTTCCCCTCTTCTTGTACGTTCCTCTCCCCTCTCTCCCTCCCACTCTTTCCCCTTTTCTTCTACGTTCCTCTCCCCTCTCTTCAACCAACCCCCTCTTTCCCCTCTTCTTGTACGCCCCTCTCCCCTCTCTCTCCCTCCCACTCGGAATCTATTACTGTACTTTACTCTTCGCTAATTGGATTCTATGTTTACCATCGTTTTTCTAGCCTCTACCTTGGCCTCACGACCCTCACTCGTCCACACTCCTCTACTTAATTAATCCTCTTACCCAAAGGTGACTCACATGTCATTTTCAAATTCCACTTTTACATTATCTACTTTTTGTCTTTACATCCGTACTCTTCTACCGGCTTATATACTTAACTACAAACTTTAACACCTAATACATCATTTTCAAAGTCCACATTATCTACTTTTAACCTTTTACATGCTTACTTACTTGTCTACCTAGTTATACACTTTCCTACAAACTTTACCCAATCATTACCTACAAATTGAAATCAACAGTTTTCTAGGATTCAGATAATCTCATTTCAATTTACTTATTCAATATATGTTTTACTTTTATAATCTACATCTTACTTCATCTATTTTCCTACTAATACTTGTTTAACATTATATTTGCATCTTAACCTACAAATGTATCCCACCACTGTCTTATTGTAGTTGCCTATTCATATATTATTTACTAACTTGAGTACTGAACTACACAACTACGTACAACCAACCTACCCATTTGTTACCTTACTTCATTCCTAACTATATATCATTGCATATCTATCATATTATCCTTATATATTAATATACTTATTTATTCAAAAAAGTTATGTTAGGAAAGTTTATCTACCTTCCTAATCACATATCTATTTACTTTCCTAACTATACCTATCTACCTAACCTAGGGATTCTACCCAATGGACAAAAATATCAACACTGGCCTGAACATCGAGAATAATAAATCACAGTGAGAGACGAAAAGATTTTATATAAATTTAATTAAAAACCGTTCAACAACTACTGCCTGGGGGTCCTCTTCAGTGGTGTTGAGAGAGGGAGAGAGTGAGAGTGAATCATTCAGTCTTCCTCTGGACACGACCGTCCCTCAAATTGTCTGGATTAAAACATTTGCGTATACTGTTGTAGTTTTTTTTTTCAGTTTCACTCAAGTATGTACAGTCGGCAAAAAAAGTATTATAACCTCCCTTACATTTAAATTAATTATACTTATCTAGAGGAGGGTTACAATACTTTTTTGCCGACTGTACTGTACCTACCAATTTAATCCTCTATGTACCTACCTACCTATTTGCCTTCAAGCTTACCTATTTACCTACCTACATACTTTACTTCATACCACTTTATTTACCTACCTGCCTACCAAACATTTTTACTTTTCTTACTCTCTCCACAACCGAGCAGAGCATGGAGTAGATTTGTACTTGCATTACAGAAAGACTTGCCCAGGAACCATTCACTCACTAGTTTGGCTTTTCATTTGTAACTAGTTATGTGTATCCATTGTACAGCTGTGATCAGATAACATTTTTCCTACCTACTCTACTCTCTCCATATGGCTATTTATTTCTTGATCCGAGAAAAGTCATATTCACTCTCGTCTCCATCCCGCCACTCTATACAGGACCATCCATTCACACCACTTTCCCGACTCCAGCCCACCTCACACACACACACTCTCTCTCTCTCTCTCTCTCTCTCTCTCTCTCTCTCTCTCTCTCTCTCTCTCTCTCTCTACCCTCTGTTCACACTTCGTTCCCCTCTCACCCCATTGTAACTTGTCGAGTACAAAGAGGCGAGCCAGATGCAGGGGATAAAAATGAGGAGGGAGTTGTTTATTTTTTACTCGGCCCATGACTATTTCAGTGTATGTAGTAGTGTTCAGGTAAGGACACGACGAGGTGGTTAGTCTTCGTCTTTCGTACTGATTTTCGTTAAGTAGGGGATTCTCTTTTTTGGTAAATTGGAGGGCTACTGATTCCTCCTAACTATACCTGAAAACAGATGCCCTCAATGGTAATAATAGGGGATCTGTTGTTTCGTGTCATAGTTAGGAGGATTCACCACTATAGCCCTCTATTTTACCATCAAGGGAATCTCCCCTTAAACAAACAATAGCCTGACTGATATTACTAATCTCAGAGAAATCATAAATATTATCACATTTATCTTCTCCTGTCACATTTCTCTACTGACACTTTCTTCCCTTCACCACCATGACTTTACTCCCATTTCTCATCCACTTTCTTCCCTTTACCACCACTTTATTCTCATTCTTCCCACACTTTATTCCCCCTTCTCAACCAGTTCATTCCATTCACCAACACCACTTTATTCCCATTCTTCCAACACTTCATACCAACATCACTTTATTCCCATTCTTCCAACACTTTATTCCCATTTCCCATCCACTTTCTTCCCGTTACCACCACTTTCACTTAATTCCCCTTCTCTACTAGTTCATTCCCTTCATCAACACCACTTTATTCCCATTCTTCCAACACTTTATTCCCCTTCTCAACCAGTTCATTCCATTCATCAACACCACTTTATTCCCATTCTTCCAACACTTCATACCAACACCACTTTATTCCCATTCTTCCAACACTTTATTCCCCCATCTCAACCAGTTCATTGCCTTCACCACCACCACCACTACCACTACCACTTCGCTCCACACCGTCCCTCCACCATTATACTATCGGAGTCTGACAAGCTGAATTACAGGACATTCCCGCGAGCGCAAATCAGTGTCAGGCTGCACACACACACACACACACACACACACACACACACACACACACACACACCACACACACACACACGCGCAAACTCACGATTACACTACACGCAAATCAGTGTCACGCTGTACACACACACACCACACACACACACACACACGCCAACTCACGATTACACTACACGCAAACGCACTCGTCAGGCCTCACACACACACACACACACCTACAAAAAAAAAAATATATACATCATTAGGCTCGCACGCTAACACTTAACCAACACGGTGCCTCACTACAGACTGACACACGCACATGTAAACACACCCACATATTATTATAACACACGCTCATCAGGAACATCAACAATTTAAAAGGTAGAAGCACGATGCTGCACATATTATAATTATTCACAGAAGCACATATGTACATACACACAGTATTTACACACACTATCATATTATACGTACACATAGAATACAAAAATATTCACATATCCTACAGAAGTAAATAAAACACACTTACACTTACTGTAAATGAAAGTAACACAACCTCACCATACACACACACAGACCCAAACTTACACACATAATTATATGGAATTGATTCCTTTACTTCTAAATTACCTCATTGTAATAACTATAGGAAGCGGACTCTTAGGGGGTAGTGCATTGTTGGTAACTCTGGAGCAACTCATTCCTCCATACTATTTCAAGCAACGGGCCACCATTATTTTTATTAACTTGGTCCTGTTTCCTGGCATACTTTGGAGGAATTAAAGAGCTCCAAAGTACCAAAAGTATACCATCCCCTCAACAACAGCGGCAGAGAGTAGCGGAGGACAGTCAACACAATTTTTTTTTTTTTTTCGCATAGTATCCTAAACCGATAATATTTTGTCTTTTCATTTTACTAAACATATTTTTATAAGCAATCATTTAGGTTTACACTTGTACAGTCGCCTCACCTGCTTCACCGAGATGCACTGTGTTCATGGACTCGAGAAATACGCATGTTTTCTACACCTAATAATCTCGAGTTTATGAACATTGCGTGCCTCGGTGAAGCAAGTGAGGCGACAGGACTTTTGCCGCCGACTGTACGTACTATTATTGGCCACAAGAATTCGTAAACACGCTGTTGTTTCCAAGGGTTTACAACATATAGAAAATGTAAGACGTAGCAACTGCAATACAACATTATCATTAGATTTGTTATTTCGTAATCACTGAGTCACTTGGTAGACCATTCGTTGCAGTACTTCCATAATAATGACCTCTCTTTCCATATTGCCTGTGTAAGAATTCCTGTGGCCAATCGTACGTACTGTACCATGAACTGTATTACCAACACAGCTCATCATAGGCGCCTCAAGGTTTAAAAGTCACGATCAACAATTTATTAAGTAATGAAGTATTTATAATTCCACTGGTCATTTGATGAAGGAGTTCAGAGTAAAAATATTAATTCATGGTATCCAGACCAGATGTATGTAATTCAAAGGCATCGGTCATTATTAATATATATATATATATATATATATATATATATATATATATATATATATATATATATATATTATATACACCGAATTGAAAGTGCTTCTTTGATAAAGTTTAGGTTTATAGTTTTAATAGGTTATTGATGATGATGATTATGATAATGGGAGCAGCGATGGAAGATGGTGAAAAGAGGGAGAGATTGATTGATAGATAGTAGTATAAAGAATGTTACACAGATGATGGTGAAGGAAAGATAGAGGATTGAGGACTGACATATTACAAGAACATTGCGTATAAGATATATGGTTCTTCGCCTGGGGAATGACCCAAAATGTACTTATATTTTTACCACAGTAATATCACTAATTATACAGTACAAAGGAGATGGAAACTTCTTATTTTTCAATTAAAAATAAAGCTCGGTGTAATACTAGTGACTTCGGCTGACGTGACAAATGAGTAATATGAATTTTTAAGTTTATGTAGACTCTTATCACCGAAACAATAAGAGTTTATTATATTTTTAATAAATTAAAGTTTATTTTATTTTTTTTCACAATCTATGAAGCATCCAGAAAATCTACTCCATCGGGTGTTTTGTGGCATTGTTTGCAGATATCAGTCTCCTTCAGTTTAATAACAATATATGAGTCCCCGTAAGAATTGGATGTTTATGTTTTGCAAGGGATACGTTGTTCCTGGGAGCGACTTATATACATATGTTTCCACTAAAATGCACCTGGCATCTTTCTCTCCTCTTGGATCAGACACAAAGCCTGGATATAACAGAGCGGCTGGCTCGTGTATCTCCCACAAGACTCTTCAATTCTCAGGACCCACACAATTCCAACTGCTCTAGCACTCCGATACAATTATTGTGCAGAAAAATAGAAAGTTGGCATTAAAAGGTATAATTTCCCTACGTTTTAATTGTTTATATAATATTACCGTATACTGTATGCCTTATTCTACATAATATAGTCTATAATAAACATACTTACTCCTCATTATTGATGTTTCGATCTTAGCTTTTCGATACGAATCTATAATATCGGTATACTCGAAATAATAATATGGTACGTAAATGTAAAAGCGGACAATAGACTTCTACTACTCTTACGAACCACATGTGAGAAAACACAGCCAAGCATCAGGTCTCAGTCTCTTCGAAGACTAATTATAGAAACTCGATGAGATACTGTCAGTAATTGAACTGTCCCGTCTACAAAAGTAATGTGTCTAGTTGTTCACTTCTTTCATCCATCTGTCCCTCCAGAAAAAGAGTTTATATTTTCAGTGTAAAGTTGCCCTGACATCAACATGGTACAGTCGCTGTCGTCAAACCCTTCCAGGAAATGTAAAGCAGGACTGATATATATCTCTTTTATATCCCTGTCTAATAAATAGGAGCCACACTATGCTCTTCCTTTTCTCTTTTCTTCCCTTGACGTCTTCGTCTCGTCCTTCAACTATAAGACCGTCGTTCCTTCTACCTGGGTTTGGTCCAATTCCATGTACAGTAGATAGGGAAATCCACTTTCAAGTCACATTCAAGGACTGGAATTGAAATCTGAATTTAAAGACGTTTAGGGACGGAAATTGGAAAGAGATCCACAGATATATTTTGGTCCAGAGTGGCTGAATGAGGTTAGGTTATATCCACTGTGTGACTCTGATGTCTAATTTTCCCACCAGACATGTCACTTCCACCGCCATCATCATCATCACCACCACCAACACCACCAACTCCACCAACAATTTCACACCATCATCACTTCCATCATCACACCACCACTAGCATTACACAAATATCACCATCACAACCAACACAACTAGCACAACCACCCACACTACCCACAACCATAACCACCACAACAGCAACAGCAACCACCATTCACTACACCAACAGTCAGGCAAGTAACATCTACCACAACCTTGCCACTCTCCAGCATACACACACTCTTTGCCCATACCACCCACCCCTACCCCTCCATGCCTGCCACCAAGCCACCACCTACACTACACAGTCACCCACGTCCACACTACAGTATGTATACCATTAAATTTACTCTTTATCTTCCCTCCTTCCCTTCCATCTATCCCTACTCCACACTAGCCTACAATATGGCCATCTTTTACAACAACAACATATTTATTTTCTCCCTCGCGTCCCTGCCACCTACCTACCTTCCAACACTGTGGTCCTTCTTCAGTCTCTGCAACTCCCTCTTATCACTTCCTTCCACCACCACCACCACCACCACCTGTGCCTACCACCACTTCTACCACCACCACCACCACCACCCTTTCCAGCATCTCTTCCACCACCTCAGTCTCCAGAGAACAGGCGGGCCCACCAGGACGAATGTGGTAATCTGGTGAGGGTGAAACACGAACGAATGCCACCTTCCCTCACGCTGTCCTTAACACACACACACACACACACACACACACACACACACACACATACACACACACACACACACACACACACACAGTATATCTTTTTAATACATTTTATCTATATGTTTATCTTCATGATGCAAATAACAACTCTCTACCCTATATCTTATTTTCATTTGCCTCCTCCGTCAGGTCAATAATTTTGCAACAGTACTTGGAAGAATTGAAAAGTAGTGGCTGTGATTCGAAGGGGCACCAGGGCCCTAAAATATACTGCCCAATATTTATGCACTCTCCTCCCAATCCCATTCCACTCCCTTTAGATTACCCACCTACCGTACCACCTCCACCAACACCACCACCTGACCTACTCACGTACCTTCTTTCTTTATTAATCAAGGTGATCCTATAAGGGGAAGGAAGATGATTGGTAGGGAAGGTATAATAGATGACTTGGGAGAACGGGTACATAGATACATGATGTTAAGTTGATTAGTCTTTGTTTATGTGGTGGTATTATTGAGGCGCATTATCAATATATCCCCTGTGTACTGTGTGTGTGTATGTGTGTGTGTGTGTGTGTGTGTGTGTGTGTGTAAGTGTAAGTGTAAGTGTGTGTGTGTGTGTGTAAGTATGTGTGTGTGTAAGTATGTGTGTGTGTGTGTGTGTGTGTGTGTGTGTGTGTGTGTGTGTGTGTGTGTGTGTGTGTGTGTGTGTGTGTGTGTGTGTGCTTGGCCTCATGCACTGTCTGTTTTCTTTCTCCCTCTTACCATTCTCTACCTTCCACATCTTGCTCTTTCCTTCCTTCCCCTCTTACCTCCTCCTGTCACTTCCCCTTCTTCCCTCCAACTCAGTCCCTCTCACGGTGCCCCATTACTCCCTCACCCCCCTCCATAACTGACCTCCTTCCACACTTCCTCGTCTCACATGACCTCCTCTCACTCCCCTCCTTCATTGACCTCCTCCAATTCTCTCTCTCTTTTTTTTTTTCATCCCTCCATCTCCTCCCCCATGAACTTCTCTATCCCTACCCAATCCCTCCAAGACCATCTCCATCCTCTCCAATCCTTCTCAGACCTTCTCCATCCCTCTCCAATCCCTCCATACCTCCTTTAGTCCCTCTCCTCCACACCTCCAAAACTCCTTTATCCCCTCTCCTCCACACCTCCTATATCCCCTCTCCTCCTCTGCTCCACACCTCCTTTAGCCCCTCTCCTCCACACCTCCAAAACTCCTTTATCCCCTCTCCTCCACACCTCCTTTATCCCCTCTCCTCCTCTTCTCCACACCTCTTTTAGCCCCTCTCCTCCACACCTCCTTTATCCCCTCTCCTCTTCTCCTCCACACCTCCTTTATCCCCTCTCCTCCACACCTCCAAAACTCCTTTATCCCCTCTCCTCCACACCTCCTTTATCCACTCTCCTCCACACCTCCAAAACTCCTTTATCCCCTCTCCTCCACACCTCCTTTAGCCCCTCTCTTCTTCTCCTCCTTTAGCCCCTCTCCTCTTCTCCTCCCGCCTCTGTTCGCCGCTCCTGGCCATCTTCCCCGCCATATTAGACACCTCCCGGGAAATTCCATTTTGATCACACCCGCTGGCCGACCCACCTGTGTTTGTGCAGGACTCAGGCCAAACTCCCTCCCGCCATTCACCACCAGTTGCTCTCACAGTATTGCAAGGTGGATTGTAGAATAATGTTGCAACAATGAAAGAAAATAATGCACCGTTGTTACACGAATACCACCACAATCGATATGAATATTTTACACGGCTGAGAATATTGCACGTTTGTTCTGGAAATACTACACGACTGAAAATATTCAATGGTTCCTTTGGAGAATACTACGCGGTTGCTCTGAAAATATTGTCCGCCTGTAAATAATGCATGAAAATTCTGAAAATACTGCATGACTTTAGATACTGTATGAAAGGTTTGAGAATACTGCATGGCTGAGAATACTGTATGAAAACTCTGAGAACAGTGCATGGCTGGGAATACTGTATGAAAGCTTGAGAATCCTGCATGGCTGAGAATACTGTATGAAAGCAATGATAATACTGTATGAAAGCTTGAGAATCCTGCATGGCTGAGAATACTGTATGAAAGCAATGATAATACTGCATGGCTGAGAATAATGCACCGCCTGCCTTGAGAATATTGCAGCAGCATCTCCAACCACCACGTCCTTCCTGGCCTCGAGGGAGACTCCTTCAATACAGCCCACGGACACTTCACTTAACATAGAGTGCAGAGGGCAATCTTGCCAGAGTTTGTCGTGTATACTTAAGGGAGTCGTCTGTTGTGGGAGAATTGTTGAGTCACTGAATCCTACAATGTATGCCAGGAATAGATAGATATAGTACCTCAGTTGTCGGCATATGAAGAGGGATATGTCCAGGGGTATATTTTAGAGGAATCTATATTTATTGTCATCATCATTATCGTCATCACTATCAACTCTTGTTAAGTCACTGCAGGACCAACAACTTTACCAACACACTCACTCTGATTCTCTCTGTCTGCCCTCACTCCTTTCCAACAACTACAACAATTGATAACCTCTCCAGTCGACAAACATTTTCGTAAACATTTTCATAAATATCTAAGGCGTGTAAATTGTTCATATTCCATTAAGGGGGTGCAGGAGTAGGGGACAGGCTTGGGGGGGGGGGAGACTGGGGGGTGCGGGAATAGGGGGACAGGCTTGGGGGGGGTAGAAAGCCTGTCCCCCTATTCCCGCACCCCCCCCCCTAAGCCTGTCCCCCTACTCCCACACCCTAAAAACCCCCCCCGACCCCCCCCAAAAAAACTAAACCCCCACCCCCAAGCCTGTCCCCCTATTCCCGCACCCCCTTAACCATCACTGATTCTTCATGCTCTCTAACATCGCCATTCTTGAATATTGATCTGAATATTGCAAATGAAGCAATTTTCATGTGATTAAATGACACTTTTCCCACATTGTTAATTTATCTACTTGTCTGGAATTGCTAACCAATATATCACTCCTTAAATGAAGTTGTATTTGATCTTAGGACGTCCTTCTTGCCTCAAAGTTGTCTGGTGGTATAGACTCTTAAGTAGTCAAGGAAAAAAATGTAAAAAATAGAGTCGTTGTTTCAAAGGTTAACATGATAATTATAGCTTCAATAGATAATAGGAAAACTTTTATCTGGCGTGATTATTCCCGTGATAAGAGCTGCATGAATAGGCCATTAAGAGAAAATATTGCCAGCCAGTGCACAGTCAGGGACAAAAATTATGCATCATTCAAAAATCGATATTGTGACAGCTGCCAAATGTATAATAAAGCAATGTTTATGTAACAACACCTTTAAATGAAGACACCTCGACATATTATGAGAAATTATAATTCTTGGTCTCTGATATTTTGGTTCGTAAGATTCATTCAAATGGCTGAGTTTCAAATAATTGGTGATGGATTTTGCTGATGACCGTACACAACCATTGTACAGATAAGACATCATGACGTTAATACCAACATTATCACATCCAGATTAATGACTGCCGGACCTTATCACAATGATTGGAAAGCTACATCCAGAACGGTAACAAAAAGGACAGAAAAATATATTATCGGTTCGAAATCTGCCTGGGCCAAAACATTGACGAAGGTAAAGTTTGTAGAATCCTGTGCTAACTCTGCTAAAATTAACTTGTTTAATTTGTTTTGGGAATATCCAACCTGGTAGTTTACATGGTCAGATCACCTCAACTGCACACACACACACACACACACACACACGCATCGATCAATGTTGGTAATGTTCACAGCAACTCAGAAGCCTTTCCAATTCTCCCTTCACTTCTGTTTGTCTGCTGACCGTCTACTCCCTGTCAATCTGTTCTCTCCTTTTTTTTACCTGTTCTTCGACCTGGTTCTTTCGTCCATCCCTGGGCTGAGGAGGTACAAGTTCCATAATTCTGGCCAAAGTGGTATGGAGAAGGCTGACAGGCAAGGAAGATGAGTTGGGCAAAGTTGGGACGAGTTGCTGCCCTTGCACTGGGCTGTACCAGGGCAGCTGATGATGGTGGTGGTGGTGGTGGTAGTAGGGGTAGTGGTGTTATACTGATTGTGGTGGAAATGGAGAACTATCTGGCAGTGGTGGTGGTGGTGGTGGTGGTGGTGGTGGTGTTATACTGATTGTGGTGGAAATGAAGAATTATATGGTGGTGGTAATTGTGGTGGTGGTGTTACAATGTAGTGATTGTGGTGGAAATGGAGAAACATGTTGAGGTATGGTAGTATTGGTGGTGGTAGTGGTGATGGACATGGGGAATTAACTAGTTATAATGGTGGAGGTGGTAGGGTTATAATAACTCATAATAACTCTGTTTGTAATACAGATATTGTTAGTGATTCTGGTGATCTTATTGGAGGTTCTGGTGGAAGTGTTGGCGCAAACGGACAGGCAATTATTGTCAGAAAACGTGTGATCCAGGCTTTAGTAGTATGAGTTCGATAAATATTACCACCTTGGCATATTTTCCAGGAACAACGCTGAGCCCAGTACGTCCCTCTCCTTCCTTCAACTTATATTACTCAGATTGGGAGGGCACTTGCGATTATGAACGGCGAAAAGTCTGTCCCGTGTATGAAATGTTGGACGAACAACGAAGGAATAAGGTGCTAGTTTGATGCACTCTTAAACTGGATAAAAATGTGCTCTGTAAATGTGTTTGGAAAATGAGTCATTATGACACTTCTATTGACACAAACCCTTGAGTCGAATGCTCATCACCGAACCTCGCTTTTTTGTTTTTTCTTCCTACTTCTCTTCTCTTCCAGGGAGGTAATGATCGCGGAACATTATACTTTCAGCTTTGGTTTTGTGTAAGTCTCCTTTTCTAATTTCCCTGTGACATACTCGGCGAATAAGAGACTATTGATCCCTTCAAACGAGAGGTGGCCGAGTAAAGAAAAGGCAGTAATGTATTTTCATTTAAGCCTCACTTTTTCCTGGACTTTCCTGATACAACTCGGTTTCTCGTACGGCACAGAGATGAGAGGAAGAAATGTGCACTTGTCTCTTTCTATATACCCCTGATAGTATGAAACTCCTTTACTGCATATGGTTCAAGTGGAGTACCATATGAATAAGGGGATGATACATTCTTGGTACAGTATATAAGAGCGCCTCGATTCCTCAATGTATACAAAAAAAAAAAAAAAAAAAAAAAAAAAAAAAAAAAAACAGAACCCGATGAACAAAAATAAATGTGGCCTGGTGATTGAAATACGAATGTTTGGAGGAATCAGTTTCTCCAGATTTACCAACAACAATGTACGTACTACTTATCCCTTTTAATTAACTGACAACCAAACCAACCAGGACGTATGAGATGAAACATAGAATGGATTCCTGATCATGATGCCGTAATGAGAAAGACGAGTTTTAAAAGGTGATGTAATTAACTTCTTTTTTTTTTTTTTTTTTACAGCACTAACGGAGATCAAAGTGATGGGATGATGACATTATTACAGGAGGCTAAAATAATGATAGTCACACTCCATCAGTTTTCTTTAAGCTGACGGCACGTGGCAATTTTCACTTCAATCTCCGTTAAAGTTTTTTTTTTTTTTTTTTCGTCTATAGGCTCGTGTTTTGCTCCGTCCAACTTCCCGGGGGTCAAAAAAAAAAAAAAAAAAAAAAAAAAAAAAAAAAAAAAATCTCATTCATCAGGCTGGAGGATGAAGGAAGTCTTAGCTGTAGGTGGCCAACTGTACGGTACCATTTTGATGCTTGTGGCGCTCCCCTGCACCCGTATCGTTACTCATATAACATAAATGTGAATCGAATATGCATTGATATCCTCGTTTAATGGAGGCAATATATTTTGTCTGTGAACTGGAAACTAACTCCTGTTGATTCCTTCACTCTATGCCACAAAACAATGCGCATACCGAGGGAGTCTGTTTCGTGACATAGTTTGGAGGAATCACCAGCATCCTGATCATACACAACACACACACAGGCACACACAACAATGAAATCCTGGCACCTTTCCACTACTTTATAACTACCTTTGAAATTGTATACGAGAAAAAATGATTGATTGATTGATTGATTGATTGATTGATTGATTGATACTAGCTGCCGCAACAGCGAGGTCATACGGCGCCCGAGTAAGAAAATGATTGAGAGGTGCGAGAGAAAAATTGATGCTAAAATATGATGAGAGGAATAATTATATGGTGACGTGCTGTAATTATTTGCTACCAGGGACAAATACAATCCCATCGCTTGTAATATATAATTACATGGTATAGGGTAATTTATGAGCCCAACAACAGTGGTTTTGAGGGGACTCTAGACGGACACTTTATTCAGAATCTTGTATATATACAGATGCAAACCAGACTACACTATTATGGGGGAAGTTTTGTGTTGATATTTCTGGAGCAACTGAATCATCCAAACTATTCCAAGCAACAGAACACCATTATTTTTTTTCTCTTCTGGTCCTGTTTCCTAGCATACTTTGGAGGAATCAAGGCACTCCAATGTACCAAAAAAGAATTACCACCTTAAGGGGAGATTCTTTTGTTGGTGATTATGAATGTCTCTGATTCCTCCAAACTGTACCCAGAAACAACAGATCCCCTATTAGTACCACTGAGGGTGTCTGTTTTCTGATACAGTTAGGAGGAGTCAGTAGTCTTCCAATTTACCAACGCGAGAATCTCTCCTTAACCTCTTTCACATTATCAAGTGTGTTTGTTATATATAGACTTGAGCCGTTGTTTATAGAATCATTAATGTTTATTTTAGCATCTGGAAGTGAGTACAAGCTCCCTACAATAGTATATGAAGAATAATTTTGTCTGGATATGATCAGAGAAAAACGTAACAGACGTCATCATTAATTTTGCATAAAGGTTAATCCAGGATCATTTTGCACTAGTTGTTGCACAGCAGCCAGTTAATATACGAGTGGTAACTTCTGCAACGCGAGGTGGAGTTTCAGGATGAGTAATTGGAGTTTGGGCACACGGGAGGGCCAAGTGTTTAGGTGAATTTAGTGATGTAATTTGAAAGAGTTAGTTAATTGTGGCCTGATTACTGCTTTATAACTGCATCAATACAAAAATTTATACATTATTATATATCTAATGAATGCATATTAATGAAAGATATATAACTTGTAACGAGTGAAGTTGCAGTTACAGTTCGCTGTATATAAGTATTGTTAACAAAAAAAATACTAAAAAAAAATATTTTAGGACACACACCCACACACACTCACACACACACAGATCGGGAGGCAACCCACGCGCTCAAATGTAATATCCCAGGTCGTCGCAACTTGAGTGGTTAATAAATACAGAATGATAGTGTGCGACGGAACAGGAGGTGTGTGTGTGTGTGTGTGTGTGTGTGTGTCTGTGTGTGTGTGTGTAGGAAAAGTGTTGGAGCTATAATACACACAAAATACATGAGTATCAAAATTATGTATGAATTGTGTTAGTGTGGTTAAAATGTGTAAATGAATATTATTGGTGTCGATATGAAGAATGATGGTCAGTGTGAATGTCTAATATGAGTGTGATGTAAAGAGTGTGGGTCGTCTAGTAGTGTGGTGGTCATACTGTAGAACTTCCATGTGAATGTTAGTGTAGTGTGAATGATAAAAAGTTATGAGATATGAGTATGGTATAAATAGTGTGTGATGTAAGTGTGAGGATTGAGAGTAGAGTGAAAAGTTAAGAGATGTCAGTATGGTGTAAATAGTGTGTGATGTAAGTGTGGGTATCAGTGTGAGGATTGCAAGTGTGGTGTGAATAGTTATGATATATCAGTATGGTATAAATAGTGTGTGATGTAAGTGTGGGTATCAGTGTTAGGATTACAAGTGTGGGTATCAGTGTGAGAATTACAAGTGTGGGTATCAGTGTGAAGATTACAAGTGTGGGTATCAGTGTTAGGATTACAAGTGTGGGTATCAGTGTGAGGATTACAAGTGTGGGTATCAGTGTGAGAATTACAAGTGTGAGTATCAGTGTGAAGATTACAAGTGTGGGTATCAGTGTGAGGATTACAAGTGTGGGTATCAGTGTGAGGATTACAAGTATGAGGATTACAAGTGTGAGTATCAGTGTGAGGATTACAAATGTAAGTATCAGTGTGAGGATTACAAGTATGAGGATTATAAGTGTGAGTATCAGTGTGAGGATTACAAGTGTGGGTACCAGTGTGAGGATTACAAGTGTGAGTATCAGTGTGAGAATTACAAGTGTGGTGTGAACAGTGAGGAAGCTCTGTTTACACACGAATATTTTGCTGCTACCCGAGAGAGCTTAGACTCAATAAAGTGCACCAAAGTTTTCCAATTTGAAAAAGCCTCCCTGGGAAACCCCTTGCTGAGATACTTGTATTTTCTGCCGAGTCTCCTGGGGGAGGGAGACAAACTTTTCCTCGGTACAGACTGCCTTCAGGGTGCCTCGCCTCACCTTCTGTCATGCATACAGTCAGGAGCATAACTCAACTCATGTCTCTCCTCCTACAGAGTATACAAAAGGCTGTATTAAA
Source organism: Petrolisthes cinctipes (assembly GCA_033782935.1). Lineage (NCBI taxonomy): Eukaryota > Metazoa > Arthropoda > Malacostraca > Decapoda > Porcellanidae > Petrolisthes > Petrolisthes cinctipes. The sequence continues at coordinate 23,662 of JAWQEG010002730.1, forward strand.
GATTTATTTGATGATTGATATATTGATGTTAGGCGCCGCAATAGCAAGGTCATATGGCGCCAGAGGAAGAAGGAGGAGGTTGAGAGGTGGGCCCGTGAAGCACAAAGGGTAACAGATGACAGCCGTAATTCAAGAACATTCATGGTGTTAAAGATTAGGGTGGTACTGTACCGATACGATGACTCAACACTGTATAGACACAATAATGAAAGAGTTATTGTGCCGGCACCACGTCATCGTACAGTACACCACGGATGTTCTTGCATACCCTCCAGTTCCTCACCCTGCCACCGATCAATTCTTGCTCTCCTTTCCACCTAACCTCATTCTCTCGCATTTTTTGTTTTGTTTTTAATCTATAATTCTAACTTTATCATAAATACTATTTTTTGTACCTAGTTCTCAAATCTTATCTTTTCACATTGTCGCTCTATATAGTCCACACATTCACCCTCAATTCTACTTCTCTTCTTTTACCACAACCCACTTTCTTTCTCTCACCTAATTCCTTCCTAACTTTAAACCTACTCATCCCATTTGCTCATTATATATCCTTCCTTACCATTTCACCTTCAGCCCACATTCTCACATCTCTTATAATATATACTCCACCGACCCATCCAACTTCATCACACCAACGAAATTCAGGGCACATTCTTGCACACCACTTTCCCGAGCAGCCTTCTAATTTTCTCCACCAATCACCACAGAGGACTTCACTCACTTCAGTACAGCAATTCCCTCGACGCCTCATTCCATTCATCCCTCCATCGCAATCCAACTCAACAAGTAGATATATATTCCTGTACGACTCCCTCCCTTCATCTCTCCATCTTGTTGCGACCCCCACTGTAGTTAATTAAGGTGAGATTCTCTTGTTGGCAAACTGGAAGGTTACTGCTGATTCCTCCTCCTAACTAGGCCAGAAATCAGACGCCCTTGATGGTACTATGATAGGGGATCTGTTTCGTGGCATAGTTTGTAGGAATCAGAAACCTTTCAATTCACCAGCAAAAGTATTTCCCTTTAAAAGGACATTATTTCTTTTGCTTGATTTGTTTTTGTGTGGGTGGATTAGAGAGCTCCTGTATCCTCCAGATTATGCTACAAACATATTTTCTTATTAATATAAGCAGTATATCTAATATAATCTTTCTCCTTATATAACTATTGGTTTTATAGGAGCATATGACACAAACCTACACAGCCGTCATAGGTTATATAATTATGTAGGTTATATCGAACAATTTGAACGCTCACCCTGAGTTGGTATCAAATCTCAGCTCAATATATAGGGAATACGAAAAAAAAAAAAATCAAACATAATTTTTTTTTAGTAGTGGGCCTAAATCATAAATGAATGCTGAGCAACTTCAAGAAACAGCCAATAGTTTTTGAAGTGCCGTTCATGACAAGTTAAGGGGGAGATACAGTGTTGATAAATCTGGAACAACTGATTCCTACAAATTATTCTGAGCAACAGACCACCATTACATTTGTTAAGCTAGTTCTGTTTCCTGACATGCTTTGGAGGAATAAAACAGCTCCAATATACCAAAAGTGTATTCTGCCCCTTAAGTTAGAGAATGTAACGAGCTGCCCCAGTGATATCAGTCATTAATTAGTGACAATAAATACTTCACGGCAGATCCATGCAATATATCAGACAATCTCCACTCCAAACTGTCTAATTAACATATCGTACTCGAGCTGTCGTAAAAAAAGAAATAGGTAACTTGCCGCATCTAACACTGATATATATTGGTCAACTAAATTTGTAATATAATTTCAAATTGGTGTGAGTGTCGATGTAACAGTGTGAATAGTATTACAATAAGACTTGAATTTACTAATGAAACCAAATACGAGATATTTGGCATTTAAAAGAGAGACACAGAGACACAGAGACACACAGACACACAGAGACAGAGACAGAGACAGAGAGAGAGAGAGAGAGAGAGAGAGAGAGAGATATTTATACAACATTATACTGTACAAATGCCCCTTCGTCCCCACTAAAGATTTGCAGTAACTACATCATTACGAGTATTAAGCCGCTTTTTGGAAACCTCTCTGCCATGTGACTGATATCCATAGAATATTCAATTGGTAGTTTCCTGTTAAATAAGGAAGGTAAAATTAAGCTTCACTTAATTCTACCTTCCTTATTTATTCCTGTATTGTAGTGGAGAAAGGGTTTAGCCAGAGTCTTGTACCAGAAGTCTTACACCAGAAGAAAGAATTGGGGCCAAGTGAATAAATCTTGTGAACCACAGTTATACAAACCATCATGTAAAAATTCGATGTCGTTTCATTGCAAAGTGTTGTAGAACTATTGCACGTTACTCCGCAGTACGTCACATCTATACTTCACCCATACTAACAGCAATAACAACACACCATACACAGTAACAATATCACCAGTCTAGCTATACTGTAGATGGCACGAGGGTCTATAACTACACAGTGTCTGGGAGGCATAGAGAGAACCAGGTGAAGAGATGATTAGCAATTTACTAGAGTGGGTGGGTAGGTGGAAGTGTCAGATAGGGGGAAGGGAAAGGCCTTTGTTCTCTACGGGATTAATTTGGGGGTTGCTTATGATGATGATGATGATGATGGGTTTAATTGTCTTTGATAATGATGGTGTAGAAGTGGTTGATGGTGAAGATAATGATCATAACTTAATAATGTTAATGATGATGATGATGGGTTTAATTGTCTTTGATAGTGATGGTGTAGAAGTGGTTGATGGTGAAGATAATGATCATAACCTAATAATAATGTTGATGATGGATTTAATTGTCTTTAATGGTGATGATATAGAGGTTGTTGATAGTAAAGATAATGATAACCTACTAATGGTTGATAATGTTTGCTGTAATATATATTGATGACCTGGACACGAAACTCACACAATGATTTATGAAGGTTACGTTAACTTAGGGAGTAATACACGTTTGGTACAGCTACCCACGTATGAACCTGGGAAACCTATGTAGGGTAGCTGAGGTGGGACAGTTGGTACCCCTGACTGGAGAGAGTGGGTGATGGAGTAAGAGGAATGGATGAGTTGTCAGCTAGAAAGTTTATGATCAATCATTTGTACGATATGTGACAGTGTATCTATAATTAATACTGGGTGTCTCGCGAGTTGTTGTGGAGCCGAAGGGAGATGAAAGATTATGCAATTTAAGCAAAAAATACTCTATGAATATATACTATTTAAGAGCTCATTTAGGAGTAAATACAGCGGATGTGTTAGCGAGAAGCGAGCGTTAGTAGCAACCAGTATCATCAGGAACACATGGAAGCGATTAGCCTGTCATCAGTAACACGTGGAAGCGATTTACTATTACAAATATTAATTATTTACATGATATTGACTCTGTATACAGGTAAGATTGTGATTTGTCATCTGGCAACACATGAAAGAAGGGATCAATATTATTATTCTGTGGTAAGATACTTTTTAATTTCCTAAATGTGATGCTGTAGTGCGATATTAACCTATCGACTGTAATCATTTCATCGGATAATTACAGAAAATTCTCTTACCAAAGTATATTTATTATAGGTCCAGTATAGATACAGTATTTTCCATTAGTATCTTTATAAGAGATACACATATCGCAGAAGTGATTGATCATAAAATTACGAACTGACAACTCATTCATTCATCTTCCTACCACCCGCCACTCCTGTCAGGGGTACCAACTGCCCGACTTCAATTATCCAACACCTCTGTCCCAGGTTCATACGTGGGCAGCTGTATATTGGAGTGCCTTAATTCCTCCAAAGAATACCAAGAAAGAGAATCAGATTAGCAATATAATGGTTGCCAGTTGCTTGGATTAGTTTTGGATGAATAAGTTACTCCAGATTTATCAAAACTGTAGCTACTTCCCCCTGCATACTGAAAAGGTAAATCCTAAATCCTAAACTTACAAGTAAAGCTGAAAGCTACTAGTGATTCAGGTGTGTGTTTGTGTGATGCATAAAGTTAGTATTTGCAAGTCATGAAGATTAGAGGGAAAGACATGACCTTTGCCCGTGGATGTACAGTCAGCGGCAAAAGTCGTGTAGCCTCACTCAAAGGTTCTTGAAGGATAACAGAAAGAATAATAATCAAACAAACACATTCACCATACATACATAACTACAATATCCAGGAACGCGAACTAATATACTTCTCTTGTTTTCAGTTTACGAGCCTGTGAAGTTTATATTTCCATACAGTACTTCATGACTTGGCAGATGTGGCGACACGACTTATAACGCAGACTGTACCTGCAAAAATGTCCTCCCTCGCTTTGTATATTATGTATGCATATGTGAATTTACATGTGTGTGTGTATGTATGTACGTAATGTATATTAGGTATGTGTTTTTCCATTTCCATATATTTTTACAGTAATTCAGAACTCTAATTCAGGACTAGCTTCAGAATACAAAGAGCTACAAACAAATCTTTCCTCACGTTGGTTAATGGATAGAAATAGTAATGATATTGTATCTCGACAGCAAGTTGCAATAATAATCCCTATCGAATGTACAATAAATTTCTTAACTCTTGACACTCAATCCTGGATATATACTTTGTCTTAGTGTTACCCATATACCCCTCTGAATATTACTACTTTATGCAACTTATCCTATTTCTGTGGGCGTCGATGTGAATGATATGGTTTAGGCAGATGGTTTTTCACGCCGGATGTCCTTCCTAACACCAACCTTGCCTACTTTTTAGGGAAGGACACCACTGTAACCAGTAGTAAAAATCTTGACTATCCATTGGTGAATGGGTAAAGATCAGTTGTTTGTGTGGGAGGGGGATCCTTCACAAACACCTTAGGGACAAGCCACAGGACTTATATGTTTGAAAGGTTAGTGGGTTGACCATTATATTACGGGGTCAGCAATCCTCTGGAAACTTACACGACTTTAAATTCTTGCAATATCATGACTTTTGACCATTCTACATAAATGAAAATAATGGCTCTAAAAATTTGACATGAGGCTTGCTTTCGTGCGTGTACTGGGCAATTGATTGGGATTTGAACCCTTGTTCCAGATTGGGTATACACTATACAGTGATCAGTTGGCGTGTAGTCTCGAAGTAATAAATTGGAAAGGCACTATAGCCTACCAAGGTGTGAGGATATTATTTTGAATCTAGCACCGCCAAGATGGCAACCTTTTTTACCCAAATATTTTTGGAGTACGTAACAGAAAGTACAGTGTTGGTGGTGGTGGTGTTTGTGAGGTGAGTGATCTGTATGTGAAGACGCTGCTCAACAGGTTAATAACATTGAGTGTGGCCTGTCTCAGTAAACGTCATGACAATCAACTTGCTCTCTTGGGGCGATTTCAGTCTAGAGAAAGGGCGTCTGCCTGGGCAAGGTGATAATTCCCACTTATCCAAGTTATTTTTTGGTGACGCGGAGATGTGGGTTGTTTTGGAAATCTAGGACAGCATTTAGTGTCATGGTGTACCGCTGCGTGTGTACTCTGTAATCAACGTGACTTGTGAACGCTGGTGTGTATTCACTGCCAACTCTCACACGTTGTTGCACTTACTCTAGAATAACAATATTAATTCAGCTATTGTAGGGGACTAGGGAGAATGTGATGTAAATTGTAGGCAGCGTTATTATGGCTTGGTGGGCCGGGGACGAGCACAGCAACTTACATCTCCATTCTGGAGACAGTTCTTATAGAATATGAAATTTCTTCCAAATCAGATGAGGTAGACTCGTCGAGCCTACAGCATTATGATGGAATGCAGTGGGATGTATAGTCCTTTCTTGTGAAATGACCATTATTTTCGTCATTATTACTATATGGCCCACTCTGAGAGGCTGCTGGCAAGATTTGATGTTTGATCCCAGAAGCACGAAGCAATCTGGGTTTGTCGTCAGACTCAAGCCGTGTTGGAGGTCTCACGAAAGGTGGAGGAGGCAAGACAACATTTACTGGACTTGAGGCCTCCTCTGAGGAAACTGGAAGGAAAATCAGTGAAAACGGTTTTGTGAAACTTTACTCATGTCAACACTGTGAGTTATGATGAAGCAATGGAGTTAGTGAGAGGAAACTGTCACTGCAGGAGGCTGCTTTCCAGCGCGTATACAATTTTCCTTTGTCCTACATCAATTATCAAGCTCCACCACTCATGTACTACAAATTCCTTTACACCTACACCATGTCATGGGACCCAGACTAACCTCTGGTAACACTGATATGACATGTAATGAAGGTGTGTGAAAAGTAGAAGAACGAAGAGATCAACACTCTGCACATTTAACACCTCTACACTTCCCTCTATTAACACTACTCTTGTAGTTGTGTTACATTCCTTAAAGTTGCAGTGCATGTTGCCCATTGCAAGGGAAAATATACCGGTATGTATTTAGTTGGGTGTACGAATAGCTGTTACCCCAGCCAGTTCACTTCTCTAATTTCGTAGTTTGGACGAATCATGTTTCGTTAGTTGTGGTGTTGCCCATGCAGGGGGATTTTCCTTTAAGTCACGGGTTCAACCATTTTAACTATGAGTCCCGAGTAGTTTTTAGTATGGGATTCGAGAGATCTCAAGACGAGTCTGGTGTGGTATATGTAGGACGTGAAAGTAAGCTAGCGAAGATATGTAAAGAATAGGTTTGTAAGGAAGTGCATGGATGTGTTCCAAGTCTACAATATGATCAGGTGAAGGAGGTGCTGATAGTGTAATGGTTATCATGCTAGCCTAGCAAGCGAGAGATCCCGGGTTCGATTCCCGAGTCAGAGGAATTGTTGGACAATTTTCCCAGCAGTAATTAGGTACCCGGCTGTAAGAATGAGGATTGCAACCTTACAGGCTGGGGGAAGATGTGTTGATGTAACAGACTGACTGCATTAATGACCTACAGTACAGTACATGAGTCGATAGGCATAAAGACCAAATCATCATCATCTCGTACATTCACTCTCCTCCAAGCATCAGCAGTATCGGGAACTCAGGATCCTACACCTCTCGAGGGCCGGGCTTGTGAGGCATCCCTTTCAACCCCAGTTTGAGCAACTTCCTCGGTCGTCCCTGTGACCCGAAGCTGTGGGACTCCGGCTCACAGTGTTCTCTCTCACAGTGCTCACTCTGTGTTCTGTCCTTCCTGACTCAGGAAAGTATTCAATTCTGTAAACTGGTCAAGTTACACGTGGGATTTGTTAGCCAGGAAGTGCCTAAGTGTTGTGTAAAGAAATATATAATATTTTTGTCTGAGTTTAAATTGTGCTTCCTTGTGTGAGGTTGAGAGGATACTACTACTGTTTTACATCAATAAAGAAAAAGTACATTGCAATATGGATTCATCTCATATTATCCCCATCCCCATGCAGTCAGAAACAACGGATTCGGTAGGCCGGGTAGGGGAACGTAACACCTGGGAAAAAAAAATAATCAGAGCCCGTCATGTAAATTATCCAAAAGAAAACATGGAAAGCCAGACAAAGTTGCAGCCATCCATGATCGTCAACATCTTCAGTGAAACAATCTGTGACGAGACAAATCACAACACTCCACATTCTCCTTGGTCCTACACATCTTCTGCACTATATAAACATTTTCCTGCATGAAGTTCACACACCTACACTATGAGACAATACACTCAGTTCCACACATTTACACTTCCTTACCTCCGTTCCAGACATCTACATAGTATTCCCCTCAGTCACACATTATTATAAAACTATCTTTAATATATTCTTGCAACAATGTATAGTGAGAATAACATGTAATGATTATAGCAATAGCAATAATAATAATAATAATAATAATAATAATAATAGTAATAATAATAAGGCCTAGGGATAATAATAATAATAATAATAATAATAATAATACATGGATTCATAACAGTGTAAGAGAATAAAACAAAACAAAAATAATAAATCCCTATTTTTTACCTCCACCGGAGCACTGACCTGGAGGCGTTGTATGACCTTGACCCAGTATGACTTCTCACCTCTGACCTCTCCCTCCTGTGATACCAGCCTGCACTTTTTTCTTTCAACACTGACAAGCGGGAAGTGTTAATATTATACAGGACTTTTCTCGGGTCAATAATTCTATGTTTATTTTGTGTACTACAATTTTTTTTTTTTTATAAAAACTCTTAATTTAACGTGAGATTCTTTTGAGGTAAACTCGTACGGTGAAATAGTCTATATCCTGGCCTAATTTTGAAGGTAATGACGCCCTTAATAAATTTAACCTTATAAATTAACAATAAATATATTGAGGTTGTAGTACGATTCTTCTTGCATTAAAGGGAGATTATCGTTTTTGGGAATTGGAAGGTCTTTGATTCCTCCAAACTATGCCACGAAACAGTTCCCTTATTAGTACTACTGAGGGGTCTATTTTCTGGCATAGATAGGAGGAGGAATCAGTAGCCCTCCAAAATCGCCCTTACAGAACCTCCAATTAATGCCATACACTGGAACCAGGTCTATGTATCCTTGATGACGAGTATTATAGATTCCTCACAAATAAAATTATTCCAAAAGGAAATCCCCCCCCCCAAAAAAAAAAAAAAAATCGGTACAAAAAAAAAAAAAAAAAAAAACTAACCGTGATTTTCGTATTTGTTTTTTCTCGGCGTGTTTTTCATTCCCCGAGACCATTTCCTGGGCGAGTCAGGAGTTATGAGACCAAATCACTAATAAGAGATCGACTGAACTAGAGAGGAGTAAGAAATACAGAACAAAGATAGTAAACAAAATTCCTGTTACAAAGAATGTGGCCTCGGCTTCGTTATTACACTCAAAATATGACCAAATGGAATTTATCCATCTAAATGTTTCGCTACTATCAACATATTCCTCCTATTTAGCCATTTCTTAGTATCTATATAAAAATTTATGTATTCCTACCATCTACATTATCTTTTTCTTTACCCACTTCTTACGTGTCTACTGAACACGGCGTGTATTCAGATCATTCACTTGTAAAAAGAGAGGGGCTTGAGCTTCAGGCCTTCCCTCATCCACCCGCGTGATACACAAGCCATTACACAAAACCCTCTTATAGTTGCTACTCTCCTCCTCCTCCTCCTCCTCCGCCCCCCAGGATCAGCAACTCTTTTTCCTTCTCCTCCTCTACCACCTCCTCCTTCTATTCCTGCTTTACAAACCTTTTTCTCAGACTGGTAGATCATCTGAACTAAAAATTGCTGACGGGTCTGTTGTTGTAAGTAACCTTTTGTTATCCGTCTCTTCCTCGTTTCATACTCCTGTTGCTCTTCCTCGTTTCGTTTGATATCTTATCCTCTTTCTTCTTTCCACGGAATCCTCTTCTTCTCTTCCCTTCTCCATATCTTTCTTTCCTGTGTTCCTCTCTACACCCCCTGCTGCTGCTGCTCCTCCTCCTCTTTCATCACACTATATCCCTTCCCAATTTTCCTCCCCGCCCCTTCCTTACCAGTTCCTCTTCCCTGATCTCCTTAACGCTCTCTCCTCCTCACCATTTATACTTCCATTCTTTCATCCTCTTCATCCTACCCCTCCCTCTTCTCCTCCTATCCTTTACCTCTTTCTTCCCTCCTCATATCTTCCTGCTCCTACCCCTCCTTCTTCCTCCTCCCAAACATCATCTCCTCCAGTCCCTTACCTCTTTCTTCCCTCCTCCCATCTTCCTGTTCCTACCCCTCCTTCCTTCTTCCTCCTCCCAAACCTCTTCTCCTCCTATCCCTTACCCCTTTCTTCCCTCCTCCCATCTTCCTCCTCTATCCCTCCTCCCATCTTCCTGTTCCTACCCCTCCTTCCTTCTTCCTCCTCTATCCCTCCTCCCATCTTCCTGTTCCTACCCCTCCTTCCTTCTTCCTCCTCCAAAACCTCTTCTCCTCCTATCCTTTACCTCCTCCTCCCCTGCTCATCATTCGCCTCTTATCACCAACACACACTTGAATGCACCAAAAAATCGAAGGCTTACCGGAGCGTCGCCTGCTTGATGGCTTCTTACTCCAGTCTCGCCTCACCAGCTCTGAACAAAGCGGAAACAATATATAACCGTGAAAAAAATGGAACTACGTATAATCATAAACAGAAGAAAAATCAGGGAAGTTCATTCTGAAAATATATAGCGATAACGTAGTGTAAATGTAAAAAAAGCAATAAAAATGTAAAAAAAACTATAAATATATGAAGGAAAATTAACAAATAATAATAACTATAATGGCTTATGAAGGTCAGAAAGCGATACTAGTAAAGCATTAAAAATTTAACTTAATGCGTAACTACAGACAGAAAAGAGGGAATAATGACACACACAAACACGTCAGCAAGGAGAACAAGGGGCATGAGGTGGAGTTTCTTCGTTGGTGAATTGGAAGTCTCCGATTTCTCCAAACTAAGCCACGAAACAGATGCCCTATTAGTGTACCATTGAGGGCGCCTGTTTTCTGGTGTAGTTAGGAGGAATCAGAATCCTTCCAATTTACCAACAAGAGATTCTTATTGTGAACTCAGAAAGATAGTATTTTGTTCAGAAATGCGTGCAGGAGGAAGTGACCACACGAAAATCTGAGCATAAATAACGTGGAAAATGAAAATCACATGCATGACAAATTTGAAATGCGTCAGAGATAGTGACGGGTTTCAATCTTTGTAAAATGGAAAATCATCCAGTAATTCGTGTCCTGAGAAAGCGAAAATTTCAAAATAAAGAACAAGTAGAGAAGAAAACGAAAAAAATGCAATATAAAATATGGAAATAATGGAACTAATACCTTTGTGCATTTGCCAAAAAACTGAAATACCTGAAAAATTAAAGGCAGTCAAGGTACTGAAAAAAATATGTATACTGATAATCCCTGAAAACAAGACTTTTGTGTTTTATACATTAATTTATTGGATTAAAGATGGCGACAGAATTATTATTATTTGTGACAGCTTTTGTTACTCAACACTGTTCAGTCCCACAAGATGTTATTGTGCCAGAGATCACCTATGGTCACTCGAGGCTATAAATGATAGTATATGGATTAACTTTATACTTGTATATATATCGTCATTCAACTTGTGCATCATGACATATTCCGGATTATTATTGTGTAACTAATGATAAGCTAGCTTCAGTCAAAGAAGAAAACACATATACAATTTCTATATATTACATTTATCTATAGGTTGGTGTGATACTGAAACGTGTTGTAGACAAGCATTGTGAAAAGGATGATGAATATACACTGTTTGACGCTGCCTAATATTACCAGTAATAGGATTGAGAATGATAATCTAAGGTGTTTTTTATAGCAGTTTATTTCTTTAGCTTAACATGAAATATCCCAACTTCGACAACACCGCCAGAGAACAGTAACATTGGGGAGTCCAAGAGAGACAACGAAGCGAAGGGAATACTGAAAGGTAGACCGGTGAGATGACCGTCTGTGTTTAGAAACGTGAGCGTCAAAGTAGCGTCATTTGTGCTTGTTTTAAAGTTACATCACATAGTGTATCCTTTCCAATGAGCATTCAGTAAGAGTTGGGAGGGTTTTCAATACATCTTGTCTGGAACACTGTTTTGGGCTGTGAGAAAAATCTGTTTAGGTTTGGAAGGTTGCTCTTAGCTCTAGGAAACACAATATTTGGTCCGAGCGAATGTCATTAGCTCTAGAGAACATGAGGTTAGGAGTGGTTTGTCTGATTCTAATGTCCTTATCTTCACCGGTGTACGATGATCACTACTTCGACACTCATGTAGTTACACACAAAGCTCTTCATAGTGAATTGGTCCTTCTCCAAAGTCCGGCACCCTCAAAGAAGTATCATAACCCTTGCTACAATTAACACTTTGAAGCACGGGAGGAAATGCCTTATACAATTTGTCAGTGTTATCTTATATGTTGGCGTAAATATTACGCATAATACTTTTTTTTTCCGCTGCCTAAACGACAGAAAACTGTATGAGGTTCGATATCATTTAGTTATGCATATCATTTAGTTATGCAAAGTATTATACCAGTTATACATTAATTGAAATCAAGGGCAATCATACTTTTCCGTTTGGGGCTGAACCTGTATCAAAACGTATCATTAGTATTTTTTCCACTCAACATCAATACATCGCGTGAAACGTTTAAATATACTTTTCACCAAATAGTTTCAATTGCTTACCTGTTTGTCTTTACATATCCAGCACATGGAAGGGACTTTATTAAGCATGAATGTTTTAAAAAGTATTCAAAGCATTGGGTGACAATCTTTGAATCCCTTGAGTTACTAAGGAATATAATTATACCACAGACAAAGATGGTACTTCAACTCACACAAGCCTGAGGATTACCAATGAATTTACCATAGTGTCTGTTCAATGTAAACCCGCTAATTATATCTTATTAAATCGTGAGGAAGTCACTCATTTTATCAGCCTCTGGTTTGCCTTGTTTACATAAAGGACCCTATGATCGTGTATGGAAATTGGAGAATTTTGATTCCTCCAGACCAAGCCACGAAACACCATCCTTCCATATAGGTGGTGTTTCGTGGCAATATTTGAAAACTCACTTACTTCCAATTTTCTTACTACATCACAAGGTCCCTTAACAATTATGCATTCATTTTCCTTATGTTGTTTATTAAGGCCAAAGTATTTTCTCCACTAACAGCACAGAAACCAACGTGTGGCAAACCTTTTTTTCCATTCGGTCCATTTTCCACGTGCTGTTTATGTCTTCAAGGTTCTGCTGCTTCCTCCGATAATGGAACTGAGGCCAGTTTCTCACCTCTGTTTTTGTAACATATTCTTTCCTTCTGCAGATGTTTCATTTATGTATTTGTTTTTGCTTTTCTATCAGAGAATGGTGCAAATGTTCTTGGTCTGCTTTCTGAATAATATCTTTGTTCCTTTGTCTAAAGCAGCATCTTTTCCATTTACAACACTAATGCTACTTGTTAACTTAGTTAATCTTAATGGCATTGATTTCCTTTCAAAATACTTACTGATGATTCAGTGACCAAACAAATGGAATGGTAATTTTCAACTCTACCGTAATTTTTTTTGGTAATATGAGTAATTTAGCAATTATTTTATACTAACTTGTAACTGTTATAAAAATTTTACATAAAGCTAATTGCGGAGTCCTAAAAAGGTATTCATTATGAAATTAGGATCACATAATATGACATAAACCCTCTTTCATCGAAAAAATGAGAATAAAAATTGCCTTTATATATTCTGGTGAACCATCATTGTCACGTGAATAATTATAATGAACATCTTGTTCTATCACAATTCTTTTCTTCTAAAACAGAGCATAATGATTCCGCTTCAGTCTTAAGAAATTTAATGCCCGATTTATGTAAGAAAAACAAAGGGCTTGTTTGAAGACCAAATCCGATATTTTGGGAAATACGTTGAATACTTCTATACATACGTCCACCAAGTGACATAAATACCCTCACTGGTACAGCACCAATAAAGATGTTCCATTCTATTAGTTCCTCTGGTCTCTCTAACCAGATGCTGGTTTGTAAATCATGACATGTGTGTGTGTGTGTGTGTGTGTGTGTGTGTGTGTGTGTGTGTGTGTGTGTGTGTGTGTGTGTGTGTGTGTGTGTGTGTGTGTGTGTGTGTGTGTGTGTGTGTGTGTGTGTGTGTGTGTGTGTGTGAGGCATTTCCGGTACAAACCCGATACTGGCACCCTTGCCCTGGCTTTTATCAAGTCCATTAACATTACTTTAGCACGGAATAAATACATTTCTCAATTCGTAAATGACGCGAGTAACAAAACCTTATTAACATTACCAATATTGATCCATTGTCCACTGTAACGCACAATGTACTACTTACTGTATATACCTTCACCACAGTCCTACTTCACAAGACTCAACGTTTATGTCACAAGTTATGATTCACGCTAGATAATGACCGAGGCCATACACCCTGGAGGATCCCCAAATTCGAAGATGATGTGACATAATGTGACAACAGAGTTCACATCGGTGTATGGTCGTAGAAGAGGAAGCTGGCAAAGACCAACAAAATTATTACGCTTGGCCTTTAATGAGTTAATGTTGGAAAACTTAAGCAGGTTAGTTATTCAGGTACAGTACTGCATTCATTATGTTGTGATGCACAGTAGTGTAATCGGTGATATACCACTAAAACCATAGCATCACTGTCTTCAAAATTATTGTTGTGTTACTTTACTTCTTTTTTTTCATAAAATGTGTTGGATAAAGCTGACAGTATCAAGTATAAAACAGCAGAGAAGTTATTACACGGAAGTACAGAGATATACAAATATTAAATCCCAGGCGAAACAGACAGCAACAGTGTTGTCGTACGATACAAAACGCTGGCCTGAATGTGCGTCTGACACTGAGTTGGGGAACTCAAGCAGCTTTATGGAAGAATACGTCAAGGACTGAAGGCAATTTGCTGCACATACACACTTCTTTCCACATAGATATCAAGATATCGACAGACCACACAATGTTTTTCTAAAAATATAATATATGTACTGTATATAGGAGTAAAAGGTACTAGACTCTTCCACACTGATACAGACAATCAAAGACCACTCGTGTCCTTCTCCTTTCTTAAAGAAACGAAACAAACCACACAAACCCTTGTCCACATTATGGACATACAGTGTTATTCGATATTTTGACAAAATGTTCATCCTTTTTCGGGACACAACTATTGTCTCTGACTGTACTACAGTAAGGGACCAATCGCTACATCATTTCACTCCCTAGCACTGGCCTACTGGCCTGGAGACAACGACAGTAAGAACTCAGCCCTCACACTCCTGCAGCTTTAGTTGAATAATCACTATGCATTCTTCTTTAAACAAAAGTTGAACTGGTGTCACACTGTAGAATGGTAAAGGCCACCACCGCTCCTCAGATTCAAGCTAAAAATGTAATGAAATTATATTAGAATGAAGGATGAGAAGAATACGGTGAGTTGGTGAGGCCGTCATACCATGCTCTCGTCAGCGTCCAGTGTGTGACTCCCTTGGCAGTAAGTACGTACACCGCTAGGACTGTCCACCAACTCTGTCACCGACGACTTCATCAGCAGTGGCTGGTAAACTTCCTGACTACTGTATAACCCAGGCTGCTGTTGTGATTGTGAGGCATGTGGCCGTAGTTGCTGCTGCACCGATTGCTGTAATGAAACAAGTGAAAAAACCTGAATCAACTGTTTGGCAATAACTATAAATTACTACTATATTTGAATATGGGAACAATACAACCACATTTTTGTTGTCCTACGAACTCTCCCAAAGCCCTGACAAAAATTGTATTAAAAATGGTTATGTAAAGGTTCATACATATTCAATTACTCGTGTGAAGAATATCTCCACTCTTTTTTCTTTCATAATTACTCTCTCTTGAATGCTAAGAGTTATTGGAACCAACAGGGTGTGTACAAATTCATGTGAGTAATGATACATACCGCGGGGACTGAGCGGTGAGGGGAAGTGTCGGGTTGTTCCAGGTAGAGAGACGCGTCTGACTTGGCCTGCGACAAGGACAGGAGGTCATACGTCTCCTCTGCTGCTGAAGATGAAGGAGAGAATACATACATAGAGAAACCGTACCCTTAGTACATAAATAGATCATTAGTATCATTATCACAATAAAATAGTTGTGATCTCCACTAGTATCCGTAAATTCATATTGACTGATAATGTAATCGTTTCCCGGTAAATTTTTCCCACACTTGGGACTTCACATACTAACGCTACAAGTCAAGATACGGGGACATTTCCTATTCAACTTACCAAGGTTATTTTTTTCCTACGTTATTTTGCTCCTCAGAGATTATTTTCATCCTCTGACACTGTACGGAATACTCAGCTTCCCCGGACTACTTCATTCCTCAAGCTACATTCTATTCTTTTCCTAACAAAATCCTTCCCTTCTTCATAAAAAGTGACTATACTACAGCTTCTCTTTGTTGAGTCTACCTTTAAACAATATATATGCGAGGCCTTCGTCCCAACTCCCATAGGGCTTATCCACATCCAACCCACCAGACATATTCATAGTCAGTTCCTTTGACTTTCGCCTTTCTCATTTCACCCTTCACTTAGGTCTGTCTGTCTGTCTGTCTCTCTCCTGGTGTGTTCTGTATTCTCTCTCTCAGTTTTCTTTTCTCTCTTTGTTCTTTGTGTCTGGCTCCAGCTGTGCTTCCCTATAAATGAGGACTTCCTTGTCTCTTCCTGCATGCCAACCTTTTGTCTCATAATGCTTCCCTGCTTACATACTTGCCTGCTTACCTGCCAACCTGTCCGTATTTCTTTTCGTCTGCTCAACTCGTGGTTTCTTTGTCAGCCTGTTTGCCCCTCTAGTTTGATTGTTTTCTTATTGCTTGTGTTTGTCTGCCTTCCTACCTGCCCCCCAGCTGTTTTGTCTATTTGCCTTCCCCACATCGTTTTCTTGTCTGTCATCTCCCACCTCACCTTTTAATCATCCTGCCTGTCTCTCTTTGGCAGTTTCCCTTTCTTCAACATCTCCTTCTCTCTAACACCTTTCCCGGTATTCTTTTTTAACACCTTCCTATCTTCCTCATCTCCACGTCCCTGTCTACCTCTCCAACCCTCTCTACTTCCTTCCTTGTCCTTCTCCTCATGTTTTTTTTTTTTTTTTTTTTTTTTTTTTTTTTTTTTACTTTGGCAACATTTCCCTCCTTCCAAGTACTCACCAATATTAGGCACAACATCTGGATTACTGTCGTCTGAAGGGGGTCTGGTTTCCATTTTGCCCCCTCCTCCTACTTCCACCTGGCCCACCGTCGGTCCCCGCCGTCTGGCTCGCCTCCTACAGTAGTGTCTGGCCCACACCCCACCACCCACTATCACCACTGCCACCAGGATTCCGCCCACAACGCCGCCCACGCTGCTCCCTCGGGTCTCTGGCGCTGAACCTGCAAAGATATTATCAAAGCAATGAAGACCAAATGTTTATAAGATTGAATTTTGTAAAATGAGTGAACATTGTTGCTTAAGGCAAATTGATGCTAAACAAAATTATGACCGAATATTGAGAGATATTGGTACCCAGTGATTCCCACCAGTTTATCAACCGAGAATGAAAAATGTATAATAATAATAATAATAATAATAATAATAATAATAATAATAATAATAATAATAATAATTCATTTATATAATCATCACAAAGGTGCTAAATAGTGAAACAAAGAAACTTGGTAGTGCTAGTAGACAGCAAACGTTAAGGGGAGATTCTATTGTTTGTGATTTGGAGGGCTCCTGATTCCTCTCAACGATGCCACGAAATAAAATCCCTATTAGTATCATTCAGGTCGTCTGTTGCCTGACATACTGTAGATTGGAGGAAACAGTAGCTCTTCAAATCACCAACAAGATAATCTTCCCTTGAGTAGCTGCAGGATTAATATAACAAGAAAACACAGAGATGCTTCCTAAACGCAGGATTCATTGATTGATTGATTGATATTTGGGGCCGCAACAGAGAGGTCATATGGCGCCCGAGGTAGAAGATGACTGAGAGGTGGGACAGTAGGCACAAAAGGTACCTATGAGCTGGAATCCAAGGGCCGTATGCAAGAACATCCGTGGTGGTGTTTATGATGGTGTGGTGCAGGTACCATGGCTCTGTTGTTTGTCTATAGAGCCATCGTACCAGTACCACGCCATCGCAAGTACCACGAATGTTTTTGAATAAGATGATGTCAAGACTCACCACGGGGATGAAGGGGTAAGCTGCGGGAGGTGTAAGCCGATACAACAACTGGCTGTGAGGTGACGGGGCCGTGAGTAACATACACCTTGATCTGGTAGCTGGTGTCGGCGTCTAGGCGGCTCACGTTGAAGCTCGGGCTCAATGACGTCACGTTGGCAAACAGTGTGCGGTTCTCGAAGTACACCTGTTGTACAAAGTGTGTAGAAATTTGCTTTGAGTTGGTAGATGTTGAGTTGCGTACATATGCAGAGTGTAGATGCAGTCATGTAGGCAACTTACATTTGTAGGTTGTGTGATATGTACAGCCACAATCAAATATCCACCGACACTTTCCTTCCATCGTAGTAAATATCTTGGCAATAAAGAACAACTCGTGTATGATTTTGCAGCACCTCATAGTAATAATTGAGGGGGTTGAGTTGACATAAGGTGTTGTATGATTATATTTTGATATGATACTGATTTATTTGCACGATGGAAGGAAAGTGTCGGTGGTTATTTGATTGTGGCTGTACACAATACATATATATGCGGTAATATGACCTCTGTCTCTCACCTCAGCTCTGTAGTGTGTAGTCCCGGCAGCTGGAGTGTCGGGTCTCTGGCAGGTGAGGCTGAGGGAGGAGGCTGTGATGTTGGCCAGGCGACACGAGGACAGCGGCATGGGCATCTCTGGAAAGGTGGTGGGAGAAACTTGCACTTACAGGGAATGTACACTATTGGTAAATTGGAGCACCTTGATTCCTCCAAAGTATGTCAGGAAAGAAAACCAGATTGACATAAATAATGGCGTCCTATTGCTCAGAATAGTTTAGAGGAATCAGTTGCTTTAAATTTACCAACACTGTACTTCCCCCTTAATATCCACTTCATAGGGAGATTGTTGATTGTTGATTGATTGATATTAGGCGCCGCAACAGTGTCATAGGGAGATAAGCTTGTTGATACATATACTGGGTGTCTAGCGAGTTGTGGCGGAGCCGAAGGGAGATGAAAGATTATGCAATTTTAAGCAAAAAATATTCTATAAATATATATATATTAAGAGCTGGTTTAGGAGTAAATACAGCGGATGTGTTAGTGAAAAGTGAGCGGTGGTGTTGCAGCCATTGTTGTGGCTGGCTACTCCAGCACAGTGTTGCCCGCAGATGATTCTTTTTTTTATTTTCTTATTTACATGTTTTTGTTCTGAATTAAATTCTTCTATCAATAAACATCCTTTAACCCCTTAAGGCTGATAGGCTACGCTCGTGGCACTGAAAAAACTGTGCATTCAAGCCGATGAGCCATGATCGCGCGCGGGCTATATAAAAAAAGCATGGTCTATATTAGTGCATTTGTCGCGGCTTCTAGCCGCTTAAATTGTATTTATTGGTTGTGGAACCAGCACAGCTGGATTTGCTATAGAATACACCCCTTCTCGAGCCCAGGCCCCGTATAGGCATAATCTGGGCTAGAAGGGTCTATTCCGTGACGATCATCAGAAGTAAATTGAAATTCAAATCTGGCGCTGTACTGATAGTGGAGCCACCTGGTGGTGGCGTGATGAGGTATTAAGCCCGCTCCCTGCTGGTCACCGCTCGGTCACTCCAATGAGAAAGAAAGTGAATGCCTGCTGCATCGGGAGGTGGGTGGGACAGTCAAAGCTGTGCTGGTTCCACAACCAATAAATACAATTTAAGCGGCTAGAAGCCGCGCCAAATGCACTATTATTGGTATAGTGGAACCAGCACAGCTGGATTTGCTATGCATGCGATGCGGTAGGTGGGAGGTGAGGTGGAGGCAATCACGTGCTTAGTTAAGAGCGGTCGAGAGAGCGGGGAATCAAAAAGGTAACCGAGCAGGGTGAGGCTGAAGCTAAAGCAACTTCCAACACTGGCTAGGGGACTAGCTGTGATGGAAGTGTAGTAGTAGCTAATAAAATATAAACCGTAGACTATTCTGTTATAGACCAGAATTGTTACCCAACTAAAGTCTTTATAGGCAGACTCGAGGGGTCGGGTACAGGAGAGGGGGTGACCCTGCCCCCCCCCCCCCCACGCATAACCACTTGTATGCATGGAAATGTATTCTGGTATTTACATATGTATAAATTTTATGTAGTACTTTGTACACATAGTACAGTGTACAGCAGAGGAACTTTCTTTTCTGTCTTGTGTGTATTTGTAGCGATAGTGGTCGCACTTGATTACAGGGAGGCCGGCCGAGTCAATTGAGACCTGGGTTTGTAATCTGAGAAGGTGATAACTGGGCTGCTGCCTTCGATGACTTCCTCAAAACATCCACCACCACATACACTCTCATCCACATACATGAATCTACACATACAGCCGTATACAGCCATGCAGGTTTACAATTATGTCGCATTTTCGTTCTTCGTTTTCGGTATGCCTTTTCATACAATTTTCACACATTTGTACACACAGAAACATAAATTTCGGTGCGTGTGTGGTATGTCGTATGTTCTACACATAACAATATGAGCAGGGATCGCGGGTCGGTGCAGCGATAGTGGTCCCAGCTGATATCAGGGTGGCTGGCCGAGACAATGGAGGCCTAGGCTTGTAATTTGAGATGATAACGGGGTATTTGCCTTCATAATTTTTCAAGCATGGAAGGGACACATTCATCAGTCCCTTCCATACTCTCGTGCTGATTAGACCTATCGAAATGGCGCCTGACCACCAACTACCCAGTACCTCGACTGGCCGTCACGACTTTCGTGGTCGTCCTACCACTCAAGGTCGCGTACATGAACCTTGACCACCTCCATCTGAACGTTCCTTGCCGACCGTGCGTCGCAAACTCAATACCTCGGCAGATATCAGGGTTCAGGAGGGCTCTCGATGAGGATGACGAGTATGTGAGTAGCGACGAAGATGTAGTCAGTGGGGACGACTTTATCATCAGCAGGGAGCTGGAGGAAACCAGTGACGAGACAGACAGTGACGAGTCAGACCCGGACGACCCAGTGGAGGAGGAGGAGGTACCGCGGAGGGCGCCGTGGAGAGGGCGTCAAAGGAGAGGACGTGGTGTTCCGTTGCGCACTCTGCGTAGGGCACACCGACCTGTTCCTGCCAGGCACCACCTAGAGTACATTCCTCATACCGCCCAGGCACAGAGTGGACAGCGGTCACATGGGCAGCTTAATTGTGTACATCGCCCACCTGTCCAGAAGCGCACCTCCTTCCAGTGCAAGGAATGCAAGGAGCCACTTTGTATTCCCTGTTACCCAACATATCACACCTTCACAAACTTCTAATGAAGTTTGTGAGGGTGTGATCTATACTATAAATGGCAAACCGTCTCTGTTTGTCCTCTTTATAACTCGAAAACGGTTACACCTACATCCAAAACCCATATATATATTCTGAATCACCATCACCATGCACAGGTTTTGGTATGACGTATCATGACGTAACTCGACGTAAAAATTACGTCATCTACTATAAATCCGCTAAAAAAAAACAGGTTTCATTCCCAAAACTATATATTCTGAATCAGCACCACGGCAAAGGTTTTTATGACGTAACTTGATGTAAAAATTACTTTAAAATGTCAAATATTCTATTTATCGGTTAAAACCATAAAGAAGAGCTCCAACGGAAAGTGTCCGTTCGAGCTGCTAAAATCGCGCGCCAAATATACCGCTCGAACAGAAGCTCGAACGGATGAGCCGCTAAAAACGCGCGCCAAATATACAGCCATGGCTGATAGTGCTGGACCAGGGTCCAAGGAGTGTTGGAGAGAAACTAGACAGAGTTCCAACAAGTGAATTTTCCAAACCATTCTCAACGTTGAGAGAGGTTTAGAAGACTCACTTTTTCGAACTGTGTTCAGTTGCTGTCCAACACTCCTTGGACCCTGGTCCACCACTATCAAACATGGCTGTACACATGGCAACTGGCAAGCGGCCTGAGATCGCGGAATATTTTTAACTAACGCAACAAGACTGAAAAGCTTTCACATATTATAAAGTTAATATTGACTATTTCTAAACTCCAGAGTGCATCTTTCCCGGGCAACGCCGGGTATCTCCGCTAGTATGTGATATATGTGAGGGTGTGATGTGTGATATGTGTGTGTGAGGGTTTGTGAGGGTGTACAAACTTCTAATGAAGTTTGTACATTCTCATATCTTCATTAGAAGATATGAGAATGTACACTCGTGGTCAGAAATTGTGTCCTGATCCCTTGTCTGGGGATCAGGACACAATTTCTGACCGCGAGTGTAGATAGTGTAAATAGTAAGCAGAGTGTAGACATAAGTGACATCCCAGTGACTGTAAGTGTAGCAACATGTTCGTGAGTGACAGCCCAGTGACTGTGAGTTTAGAAATATGTTAGTAAAAGCTCTTTGAGACATCCATGTAGTGTGTATACGCCGATGCTTCCACCATAACACATCATTTCCTCTTGTCCACAACACGAGTTCCTCAGTCAGTGGAAATGTAAGTAATATAATTTATTTAATTGGTTCTATATATATTTTGTCGATTTATACCATTTATTTGGATATTTTGTGGCTCCACAGGATGTAATATTGCTTATATTTATTATTATTATTATTATTATTATTATTTTTTTTTTTTTTGGATGTCAGGTCCATGCCAGGTGAGTTCAGAAATATACAGTTATACTGAAATACGTATATAATGCATCATAAACCACTAATTCATAGTATTTTATTTTAAGGTTTTGTGTAATAATAATTATGTACGCACTCGTTCTCTGTGAAGTGTTTGGAGGTACGGTAACCTTTTTATTTTTTTCGGACTTTGACGAGCTGCGAAACCAGTGAATGTATAGGTGAGTGTGGTTTTCAGATTCTGTTGTGTAAATTCAAGCTCTATAATTCTGTAAGACCAAAAATTACGTACGCGATACTTCAAAAATTGACCCACTTTTGAGGTTTGGGAGGACAAAAAATCTCGATGTTTTGCGGTCTAGGGGGGTTAAGTGATTGTTCTAGGAAAGTTTGGTGCATTAAAGTGAAGTATGTTTAATATGCGAGTAAATCTAATGTAGCAATAAGTATTGTACTGTATGGTATGGCCTTGGTGGTGGCGGCCTTGGGAGGAGGAGGGAGGGAGACGGCCTGAGATTCGAGTTGTAGGGCAGTGCGTGCCACACACACACACACACACACCTCTACTTACAACAGTTACCACAAAAAAATTTCCTCTGCCATTGCAAAACCCAAAGATAAATATCATGTCTGCAAACTTTACGATTGTAAATGTGAATGGCATGTAGTTAAATGTAGGTGAAGATTCCGTAGAATAACAAAACCTGTCACTCGCAAGAGATATTGGCGGAAACTGAGGGCTGAGAGCTGAAGGTTATAGTACCTTCAGACACACTGGTCGTAGGTACGCCATCATTGTCATACCTGCATTTATTGCTACATTAGATATACTCGCATAATAAACCTACTCCACTTTAATGCACCAAACTTTCCTAGAATTATCACTTAAAAGACGTTTATTGATAGAAGAACTTCATTCAGAACAAGAACATGTAAATAAAAAATATATAAAAAGGATCCCTTAACGGCAACACTGTGAGGGAGTATCCAGCCACAACAATGGTTGGCACCACCACTCACTTCTCACCAACACATCTGCGCTGTATTTACTCTTAAGCCAGCTCTTAAAAAATATATATTTATAAAGTAATTATCGCTTAAAATTGCATAATCTTT
This sequence comes from Petrolisthes cinctipes, assembly GCA_033782935.1. Classification (NCBI taxonomy): domain Eukaryota; kingdom Metazoa; phylum Arthropoda; class Malacostraca; order Decapoda; family Porcellanidae; genus Petrolisthes; species Petrolisthes cinctipes. The sequence continues at coordinate 47,081 of JAWQEG010002730.1, forward strand.
CATCTCCCTTCGGCTCCGCTACAACTCTATAATGCAAGAATAAACAGAAACAAAAAAATAGGTAGTACAGTGGAGGATTAAAAGATGCAAATAATTTCAGCCTGATACCCAATAATCTGCCACACGAGGCATATTTAGGACAGCTCTCCGTTACAAACTATGATATTCCTGTCCTATAAACAAAATTCCGTGCCATCCATGAAGCACCCGATATCCGCCTAAGTGTGTGTGTGTATCCCTCGTCCGACAACCTGGGGGCGTAGTTGTATCCCGGTGCCCCTCATCCATCGCCGTCCCCGAGGCCAGAATAAGCTAATTACCCGGACCACCACGAAATATGACCCGCTGAAAATAACACGGCGAGGGGCAGGCAGGAAGTCCATTAGCAAGGCATCCTCCACCTTCTCCTCCTCCTCTTCCTCCTCCACCTCCTCATCATCCTCATCATCATCACCCTCCACCTCCTCCTCCACTTCGTCCTCCTGCTCATCCACCTCCTCATCATCTACCTCATCATCATCACCCTCTACCTCCTTGTCCTCCTCCACTTCCTCCTCCTGCTCCTCCACCTCCTCTACCTCCTCCTCATCATCATCACCCTCTACCTCCTCCTCCTCCACTTCCTCCTCCTGCTCCTCCACCTCCTCCTCCTCATCATCATCATCACCCTCTACCTCCTCCTCATTCTTCTCTACCTCCTCCTCCTCATCATCATCATCATCATCTCCCCCCCTTTTACCTCCTCCTCCACCTCCTCTTTCTTCTCTACCTCCTCCTCCTCATCATCATCATACTCCCCTTGTACCTCCTCCTTCACCTTATTCCTCCTCCACCTCCTCCTCCACCACCACCACCTCCTCCTCCTCCTCCACTTCCTGCTCTGTCTCCATATGGTCTTCGAGTACGACCGCTACACGACTGCATTAGGATGAGTACGACCTCTACACGGTGGCATATGAATGGAGAGAAGGACCTTTAGCATGAGTGTTTATGACTCTAGAAACCTCCCCCTTGACTCCATAATGCCATATCGACCTTCACGTGACTCCAACCACCCCTAACTATCCACCATTATTACATGAGACACCTTCACTACTACTACTACTACTACTACTACTACTACTACTAACCACCATTATAACATGAGACACCATCACTACTACTACTACTACTACTACTACTACTACTACTACTACTACTACTACTACTACTACTACTACTACTACTACTACTACTACTACTACTAACCACCATTATAACATGAGACACCTTCACTACTACTACTACTACTACTATTACTACTACCCCCCTAATACACCACCATTATTACATCAAACACCATCACTACTATTACTACTACCCCCCCCCCCTCAATACACCACCATTATTACATCAAACACCATCCCTACTATTACTACTACTATTACTACCCTCCCCCATACACCACCATTATTATGGTACATCAAACACCATCCCTACCACTACTACTATTACTACTACTACTACTACTACTACTAATACTACCATTACTGTATATTATAACCATCCCTCGGCTCTCCCTAATTAACCACCATTATCATATCAAAGACCATCCCTGCTACTACTACTACTACCATCATTACAACCATCATAACCACCATAATCACTACTATTACTACAACAAATGAACCACAACCATCACGACCATAACTACTACCATCAACATAAAAATATCCTTCACAATATTCACTACCAAAATCACAACCTCTACCGGCACAACCATATCCACGACTATCATTATTACAACCACCACTACCATAGCCATTATCACCATTACAATCACCACCACCACCACTACAACCTATACAACCACCACTACAATCACCACCACCACCAATACTATCACCATTACAACCACTACCACCACTACCATCACTATTACGATCACCACCACCACCACCACCACCAACACCATTACAACCACTACCACCCTTGTTACAACCACCAACAGAACACAACCTTCCTTCATCATCCATTGTTGTTGACATTTTGCATCAGTCCAAGAGGAGAAACGAATCCACACAAGCCTCAGACAACCGCTAGCGTGTTCTCAGGCCTGTTTTATATTCTTTTGTTGCCTCTGGTTACCAATCTCTGAGGAGTAGGGAGACGTGAAGTAGGGAGGAGGAAGAGAGGGACGTGGAGAGAGGAAGGAAGGAGAAGGTGAGGTAGTGGTGGAGGAGGAAGTGGAGGAGGTGTGGTAGTGGTGGAGGAGGAAGTGGGGGAAGTGTAGTAGTAGTGAAGGAGGAGAAGGAAGAAATGGACGTGGAGGTGGGAGGAGGAGGAAGAGATGGATATGGAGGAAGAAGGAGAAGGAGGAGGGAGGAGGGAGGAAGGTGGTGGTGATGGTGGTGAAGAAATTAACGAAAAAGTAAAAGAAGCATCACTTAGAAAAGGAAGAGAACGACAAATGAAGATAGAGGATAAGGAAATGGAGATGAAGTAGAAAACGGAATAAGAAAAGGACCACAACAACTGGACGAAGGCGAAAATCTTTGAAGCAAGTGCATGACGACGACGACGACGACGACGACGAGGAGGAGGAGGAGAAGGAAGAAGAGGAGGAGAAGGAAGAAGAGGAGGAGAAGGAAGACGAGGAGGAGAAGGAAGAAGAGGAGGAGAAGGAAGAAGAGGAGGAGAAGGAAGAAGAGGAGGAGAAGGAAGAAGAGGAGGAGAAGAAGGAAGAAGAGGAGAAGGAAAGTAGCTTCATCCTTTGCTTGGTATAAAACAAACCAACACGCAATATGGTACCTTAAAATAACATAAATTGCCGATCTCGTTGCCTCTCCAAGCAAAAGGAAGAAATGGAATTCAGTGCAACGCCTTCTATTAGTTTAAGTAGCCAGACACACGAGAGAGCTTTCAAGACCTTCCCCTACGTATGGAGAAGGGTTTGAGGGGCCCCGGGGATTAGGGAATACATCACATCAACTGTGTATTTATATAATGATGAGTGGGGTGACTGCTGAATTTTTCTCAATAATCAGAAGAAGAAAAAATATGCAAGAGAAGTGTAGTACCCATTTTATTTATTTCGTTTTGAAATGGTTTAGAGAAAAAGGAAGAGAACTGGCCCCTTTCCTTCATCGTTCGGACAAAATAAGAACGTGGGAGGAGTAACCACATATATTTTTAGATGAATGACAAGGTTTAAAGAAAGTCACGGGAAGCGGAAGACAACATATTTCCGTTCTGTACACGCTCTCGTCTCAATACCACTGCCGGCCATTATCTCAGCTTGCCTCAAGGTGGTAATATACTTTTGGTCCGTTAGTGCCCCTTCATTCCTATAACGTATGCCAGGAAACAGAACCAGATTAACAAAGAAATAATGATGGCCTGTTGCTGAGAGTAGTTTGGAGGAATCAGTTGCTCCAGATTTACCAGTATTATCCTACCACTTTTTTAACCTTCAAGTGAAAGATGCAATTCGTGTCGTGTCAGTAAGTTTGGAAAGCATGGATCAGAGAATTGAAACAAAACGTATCTGTACGTAAAACTGCACATTAATTTGTAGGAATGACTAGAGCAGACTCAGTACCATTATTTTTGTGTATGTACAATAATTATGATATTATTGTGTTGATATAATAAGAACAACTGCTTTCAACACATACACAGAATCCATTATTGTAGCTTGTAAACAGACATACCTATAGCATGTAAACAGACATATACAACCTGAAAATAGACATACCTGTAAACAAACCTGTAAACAGACATACCTTCCTGTTCACTACTACAGACTATGATACACAAGCTGGCAACCAATTATTTAAGTCACTCTTGTATGCCTCAACATTTTAGGGACCGTAATTGCACATGAGAAAGTAATGTGTTGGTTTATATATAATTATATATACCATGCGTCAAGTTTATGACTGTTTCCTATTATATAGAGTGGACATAATTTGTTTACTTTTCCAATTCCATTTATTTTAACATCAGTCACCCGTATAAAAATAAAAATAGTTTTAATTTATCTAAAACGTGTACTCAAATACTATAGGGAGCAATTATTGAATTACCTTTTACTCTCCATTGGTCCGAGTACACCATTAGCAAAATTTTCACCATCACGACTACCACCACACCATCAATAATAATACCTTCAACACAAAGAGCAATCACTTCATTACAACTTCATAAGTCAGTACAGTACGCCGCCACCATCACCACCACCACCACCACCACCACCACCATCACTGCAGGCAACAATAACAGCATTTGTTGCCCCAATCAGCGACGAACAAAGCACCACTCTATTATAATGTTTAACTACAGACTGCGCTCGAGTTTAAAATATGGCCCTCAAACATTAACCAGGCAGCAAAGGTCAGAAAACAGTAGTCGTTGTTGGCAGAGGTTGGATGGATGGATGGATGGATGGATGGATGGATGGATGGATGGATGGATGGATGGATGGATGGATGGATGGATGGATGGATGGATGGATGGATGGATGGATGGATGGATGGATGGATGGATGGATGGATGGATGGATGGATGGATGGATGTTGGATGGATGGATGGACGGATTTTAGAACGGATAGATAGATGTTTGGATGGTTGGTTGGTTGGATGGATGGATATTAGAATAGATGGATTTCAGGATGATTGTTGGATGGATGGAAGGTAAAATGGATGGACGAATGGATAGATGAATGTAAGAATTGATGGAATGAGGGACGACAGACTAGAGAGACACACACAGATGGAGAAACATAGAGAAACAAAAAGAGAATTTCTAATAATATCTTTCCTTACACATTCTTAACATCTTCTAAACTCTTCCACACACTCGAGGCGAATAACAATCAGGATAGTGTAAGTCTTAGTGCCATATGCAAGTATTAATATCCTTGGTATTGGTGATGGTGTAGTACCGGTATAAAGACTCCCTAGACACAGTACACAGCCAACTATCGTACAGTACACTTACCATGCAATCGTCAACACCACAACAATATATATTCATGCATACGGACCATAGTACAACAGTAAAATGTCTTAGTAGAACAGAAAAATCGCTATTTAGTAGAAGAGACATTTCACCTGTAAGTCGAACTGAATAGTGGAGAGAACAATAATTTGGTGTAACAAACCTACAATTTCCCTGGTGGAAGTTTGGCGACACTCTAGAATTCTGCACTGTTGTTTGGGTTCGATTCCCGGAGGGTAATCAATGCATGTGTAACTTTTCTGTGTCTTTATTGTCACTCAATCCCAAGTGTCCTGAACAGGTGACATATTAATGAAGTGTGTTGTTAAATTTACACTCACACACACACACACACACACACACACACACACACACACACACACACACACACACACACACACACACATTGAGGGAGATGAATTAAAATGGGTAGTCAATTAAGCCTGGGGAACACAAACATAGACCAGCCTTTACATATTCCAAGAACCACCACGATGGCGCCAAATTCCAAGTCATGCACCAACCCGACTATGTAGTCTGCTTCTAGCCTCACATCACCGTGCACTCACTCACTCACCGACCGACACACCCTCCCACCGACCAACCGACCCACCCTCCCACCGACCAACCGACCCACCCTCCGACCGACCCACCGACAGACAAGACAAATTGGTTGCCTCTAAATCCTAGACACGAGGGTTTGAACTTTTGTACCCGACTCTCTAATTATGTAAAGGATGTTTTAGGTGATACAAGAAAATATATATAAAAAAATATATATAGCTCATACAAACTGACATACACATACGATGATTCATTAGTGCACGAGACCAACGTGTATAGAATGGGTCTTCATCTACGGTAAAAAAGCAGCGAGGGACGTTAATGGTTGTAACTTATCACCATTCAACGACGTGAAAAATGTGAGTATATTCAGCCTGATGAAGAAACAGAAGCTTATGCCGGATAGTATAGACATAAATAAAAACTAACGCCGGAGTATATTATGCAGGTAAAAATCCTTCTCCTGTAAAGGTTAAATAAAATAAGGGAAGATTATTTTGTCGGTGAATTGGAAGGTCTCTGATTCCTCCTATCTATGCCAAAAATCAGACGCCCTCAGTTGTACTAATAGGCGATCTGTTTCTTGGGATAATTTGGAAAAATCAGAAACCTTCCAATTCACCAACAACAAGAGAATTTCCCCTTAAGGACCCTATGATCTTGTATGAGATTTGGTGGCTTCTGATTCCTCCTGACTATGCCACGAGACAAGCTTCTTCAATATAATTGGTGTTTCGTGGCAATATTTGAAGGACTCACTAACCTCTAATTTTCTGACTACATCACTGAGTCCCTTAATTTAAGAATAATGCCTGAACACCATCCGGGTAGTTTCGCTGCTGGCTGTACAGTAGGTACCTTGCTGAATGGGATAGTACAGTGTTGGCAAATCTGGAGCAACCGACTCCTCCAAACTATTCCAAGCAACAAGAACACCATTATTTTCGTTCATATGGTTCTGTTGCCTACCTCACTTTGCAGGAATCAAGACGATCTAATGTACCAAACGTGTATTATTCCCATAAGGACCCTGTAATCGTGTATGAGAATTGGGGGCATCTGATTCTTCCTGACTATACCACGAAACAAACTCCTTCTAAATATTGTGGTGCTTCGTGGCAGTAACTATTGAAGGACTACTCTACCTCCACAATATTCCGACTACATCACAGGGATCCTTAATGGCGGCAATTGGTGGGCGAGTTGGGCCTGGGGGGGTCGGCTTCATTATACGTGAAATGCGGCGGAACACACGATATTTTTCTCTTCTCTAGCCACGTTCATCTTGCCATTAATCTGGAAGCCAGGAACATTATTACCAGACCCACCCACAGACGCACAGCAGCTGTATCCCTCTCTGGTATCATAGTGGCAACACTGATTAACCTCGATTATAATTCTGTTTTAAAGGACGTGTAAAATACAACTGAAACATAACTAACTATCAAGGAAATTGGAGAGTTGATTCACATAATATTACAAAAATGGCGAAATGTCCTAAGGGTAAACTCCATTTCTAATTATCATTGCGTAAACTACAAAATATCTGACGCTTACGGGGAGACTCTCTTGTTGGTGAAGTGGAAGGTCTCTGATTCCTCCAAACTATGCCAGAAAACGGATTCCCTGAGTGATGCTAATAGAGGATCTGTTTCGTGGCATAGTTTGGAGGAATCAGAAACCTTCCAATTCACCAACAAGAGAGTTTCACCTTAAGCAAAAGAAAAAAAAAAAAAAAAAAAAAAAAAAAAAATTAGACAGACACAAATGTAACCTGACCATTTTTTACACTTTAATAATTAAGGACCCTGTTATCGTGTATGGGAATTGGAGGCTTCTGATTCCTCCTGACTATGCCACGAAACACGCTCCTTCCCTATAGATGGTGTTTCGTGGCAATGTTTGAAGGACTTGTTTACCTCCAATTTTCTGACAACATCACAGGGTCCCTTAAAGCTAGAGTTCTATTTCTTGGCTTGACCTCGTGAGTAGCAGCGGCGTAAGGTTCATCGACTTTATGCTTTGTGAATTTTATGCATTGAGACAAGGAGAAGGAATAGATGTAGTAAAGAACAGAGACAAGGAGGAAAAGGAGGAGGAGGAGGAGGAGACATGGTAAAGCAGAGATAGAGATAGAGATAGAGATAGAGATAGAGAGATAGAGAGAGAGAGAGAGAGAGAGAGAGAGAGAGAGAGAGAGAGAGAGAGAGAGAGAGAGAGAGAGAGAGAGAGAGAGAGAGAGAGAAAGGGAGAGGGTGTGTGTGTGTGTGTGTGTGTGTGTGTGTGTGTGTGTGTGTGTGTGTGTGTGTGTGTGTGTGTGAGTGAGTGAGTGCGTGCGTGCGTGCGTGCGTGCGTGCGTGCGTGCGTGCGTGTGTGTCTAGGTGAAGTCGCAGCAATGAGAGAGTTTGAGGGGAAAGCGTAGGATATCAAGGCTGAAGATGAGGGATATCAAAGGGAAGGTTGGTGGGATGCTCTGACAAAGGACAACCATGGATAAAGGGAGGGAAGGGAGGAAGGAAGGAGAGGCTGGGAATGGAGGGAAGAAAGGAGAGGTGGGAAGGGATGGAGGGAAGGAAGGAGAGGTGGGAAGGGAAAGAATGAAGGAGAGGTGGGAATGGAGGGAAGAAAGGAGAGGTGAGAAGGGATGGAGGGAAGGAGAGGCGGGGAGGGCGGGAAGGATTGAAGGAGAGGTGAGGGAAACAAAGGAGAGGTGGGAAGGGATGGAGGGAAGGATTGAAGGAGAGGCGTGGGATGGAGGGAAGAAAGGAGAGGTGGGAAGGGAGGGAAGGATTGAAGGAGAGGTGAGGGAAGCAAAGGAGAGGTGGGAAGGGAGGGAGGGAAGGATTGAAGGAGAGGCGTGGGATGGAGGGAAGAAAGGAGAGGTGGGAAGGGAGGGAAGGATTGGAGGAGAGGTGAGGGAAGCAAAGGAGAGGTGGGAAGGGAGGGAAGGATTGAAGGAGAGGCGAGGGAAGCAAAGGGTAGGAAGTTGGGAGGACAGTGAGGGAGTGAATTGGGAGACATGAAGGAGAGACGAGGAGGAGGAGGAGGCGTAGAAATGAGAAGCAGAAGGAAGGAAAATGGGAAGGAGAAAAGGATGGAGGATAGAAGAAAGAGGACGGTGGAAAAATGAAGATAGAGAGAGACCTTTTGGCCGGATAGATAGTGTTTTCTGGGTCAGGTGGTGGTGGTGGAAGGTCGTGGAAGGTCGGGTACAGTAAAGAAAAACAAGTGACAACGTCGATATTGGCCGGTATATCTAGAAAATTTACTGAGATTATAAAAGCGCGGTGGGAGGGAGATACGCCCCCTCCTTCTTTCCCCCTCCCCTCCTTCTTTCCCCCTCCCCTCCCTCCGGTACAGCATAGAGGAAGGTAGAGAGGGGGGGGGGGGCGTACAGTGTTGGTGGGTGGAGGCAACTATACAGACAAAAACAGAATGGCAGAAATACAAACAAACAGACAGAGAGACAATTGCCTGACAAACGCGTGTAATTTTGACGTAGTGGCCTGACGAAATATTTGATCTGGCGAGATGATACAAGAAAGAGACGATATAAAAGTGAATTGAAACAGCGAGATAGAAGTGAAATGATACAAGAAACAGCGACGAGATAGAAGTGAAATGAAATAGCGAGATCGAAGTAAAAATAAACAAATACAGCGATGAGATTGAAGTAAAAGAAATAAGTAACAGCGAGATAAAAGCGAAATTCAACAAGAAACAACGAGTGTTGATGGAAATGATATGAGAAATGGCGAAACAAAACCTAAAAGAAACAAAATTAAGAGATATAAAAGTAAGACGAATCCCAAAATGGCAATAGAATTAAATAGAAACGAGATGTGAAAAAAAGTAGAGATAAACATACAGTAAGTGAAAAGAGAAATAACGAGTGAATATTTATAGCGAACGAGACACAGCACAATGATGTGAAACTGATATAAAACCTACAGTAGACGATACACGAAGTCGGTAGAAATATTTATGACACGATAAAGAGCGAGACAAAAAACATATATATAAGTGACACAAGGAGTAGGAGAAATTATATTGGAACGAGAAATGGCATGAATAAAAGGAAGATGGAAAATATACTCACCCCCCCCCCCCACACACACATAAAGTCTCAGCTGTACTTGATAAAATAACCCCCCCTCCCCATCTCACAGACACACACAGACAGACAGTCGTACTTGCAACTTTGACGGAGAAGCCACATGGAGTGTTCTGTCGTCCCATCTCATTGACGGCCCAACAGGATAGGGCGCGGTCCTCCTGCTGGGGTTCCGGGTAGACGGTGAGCTGTGCGGCGGCTTCCTCCTGCCCCGGGTACTGGAGGCTGGAGCGAGGGGTCCTTATTACCTCGGAGCTGCTGTTCCACCTCCAGAGTATGGTGGATGGAGGCGGGTGTGAGGTGACGGTGCAGGTAACGTTGATGGGTTTGTCATAGATGAAGTAAGTGGTGGGTGTTGTGCGGCATTCAGGTCGGTCTGCAGGGAAAGGGACAGACACGAGGTATATTAGATCAGGGAAAGGGAGAGAGAAGAGTCATATTATAGGAGAGAAAAGGGAGAGAAACATGTTAGATCAGGGAAAGGGAGAGAAACAAGTTAGATCAGGGAAAGGGAGAGAAACATGTTAGATCAGAGAAAGGGAGAGGGACGAGTTGTATAAGATGAGAGAAAGCGAGAGAGATTAGATTGATCTGGGAAAGAGAGAGAGAGAGACTAGTTGTATTAGTTCAGGGAAAGGGGCAGAGAGACAAGTTATGTAAGATCAAGGAAAGGAGAGAGACGAGTTATATTAGATCAAGGAAAGGGAGAGAGAATAGTCATATTGGATCAGAGGCAGAGTAGGAGGAGGAGGAGGAGGAGAAGGAAGTCTGAAGAAGAGTTTAAAAGGAGGAATGATGACAACACTAAGCCTAAAAGAGCCTGTGGCACTAAGGAGACAGGAAATGGAGAGGAAGGACAGCAGACATGGCACAAATAAATTAATAAAATATTGAATAATAATAGTTAATGGACTGAAAAAGTGACAAGATCCTACTGCCCACATCAACGCAGACAAGTCTGTCTCTGTCTGTCTGTCTGTCTCTCTTTCAAAATAATTGAGAAAGTGACATCTTCGAACTGTCCACTTCAACGCACACAACCCCCTCATCTCTCTCTCTCTCTCTCTCTCTCTCTCTCTCTCTCTCTCTCTCTCTCTCTCTCTCTCTCTCTCTCTCTCTCTCTCTCTCTCTCTCTCTATTCAATTTGGTGCCTGTGAAGCCCCATGTGATCCACTCGTGATCTTAGCCGTGTCCGTCAGTGTCCAAAAGGGTTGTCGTCACCCAGGACACCACTTTAACTTGATCCAATTGACGCCTTCACCAACACTGTCAAGTCATGGCGTATCCAACCAGCCGGTGGTGAATATGGATGGCTCTTAGTAACGCTCCCATGTCTCAAAATGATCAAGGTATAATAAATATGTCTCAGTATGGCTCTTACGCTGCTATGTCTCAAAATGATCAAGGTATAATAATATGTCTCAGTATGGCTCTTACTTACGCCCTAAAGTCTCAAAGTAGTCCAGGTATAGAAAGTAATCGAGGTGCAGAAAAAAAAAAAAAAAAAAAAAAAAAAAAAACAGAACCAGATCAACAAAATTAATTAGTGTCCTGTTGCTTGGTATTAATAGTTTGAAGGAATAAGTTACTCCAGATTTACCAACACACTACTATTCCCTTTAATTGATATACATGGGGATTAGATGCTGTAGTTAACTGTGGATTTATTTGTTTATTCCTAAATGCTGTTTGTATACATGGTGTGCAAAACGCAGATGAAACAAGCTTGCAAATTAATGCTTCCAACTGCACATGCCCTTGTAGAATGTGGTATATAAGGGAAGATTCTTTTGTTGTTGGTGGTGAATTGGAAGGTCTCTGCTAATTCCTCCAAACTATGCCAAGAAACAAAAATTCCTTAATAGTACCACGGAGGGCGTCTGTTTTCTGGCCTAGTTAGGAGGAGTCAGTAACCTGCCTTCCAATTTGCCAACCAAGAGAATCTCCCCTTAAAACGCTCCGGTGATATGTTGGAGCTCATAACTGTATATCTTACACGGAGTACGAGGGCAATGAGAGAGAAAACGAGAGGAAAAGAAAGTGTGTGTGTGTGAAAGAGACAGAGACAGAGACAGAGGACAGAGACAGAGACAGAGACAGAGACAGAGACAGAGACAGAGACAGAGACAGAGACAGAGACAGACAGACAGAGTCTGACAGACAGACAGACAGACCGAGAGAAAAGAGACAGACAGACAGAAAGACAGACAGACAGACAGAGAGAGTGAGAGAGAGAGAGAAAGTGGCAATAGATGAGTAAACAAAACTGAAGGGAAAGAGGAACAAAGAATAGAAAAAGGCGGGAGAGTGAAAAGAGAAAAGGTTGGTGGGAGTGAAAGAGACTTGTGGGAGGAAGCGTAGAGTGTAAATAAGAGTAAGAAAGAGTAGGAGGGGGAATAAAGGACGAGAGATGGTGGAAAATGTGATAGAAAAAGAGAGAGGAGGCAAAAGAAATCAGAGAGAAAGAATGTGACAGTGAAAAAGAGGGAAATGGGAAGAAGTAAAAAATGGAAAATGGAAGATAGGAAAGAGGAAATGGGAAGAAAGGAATCAAAGGAAAGAGGAAAAGGGAAGAAAGACAGGAAAACAGGAAAGAGGAAAAGGGAAGGAAGATAGAAAAGAGGAAAGGGGAAGAGTGTAATGAAGAAAGGGGAAGGAAGATAGAAAAGAAAGGGGAAGACAGGAAAAAGGAAAGGGTAGAAAGGAAAGAAGAAAGAGTGAGCGAAGTAAGGGAGAAGGACAACAGGGAATAAATGAGAAATTACGAGTAAATAATAACAATTAATTAAAGTACCAGCCATTTTTACGTTTCCAAGGACGAAATGGTTTTTTGCCAAGCCTTCCACTCCAGGCTACGAAACAGATCCCCTCCCCTAAGCGCTAAGTTCATGTTTCCTCATTTAGTTTGGAGGAACCAGTTAGCCCTCTTAGTCACCCATAAAAAAAAATTAAAAAAAAAAAAAAAAAAAGAGGAGAGAAAGAAACACAGTAAAGACATAAAACAATAAACCTAGTGGATGGAGAGGAAGAGACAGGAAAAGAAAAAAAAGATGTGTATAAGAGAGAGAGAGAGAGAGAGAGAGAGAGAGAGAGAGAGAGAGAGAGAGAGAGAGAGAGAGAGAGAGAGAGAGAGAGAGCATCTGGCAGCTTTTACCATTCCTCAGGAGCAGAAGTAAAATGAAAAATAATGTGTTGAAAGAAGGGTGGGGAGGGCTTGGGAAGAGGAGAGAGAGTGAGAGGGAGAGAGTGTGAATGAATGATATGACAAACCTATAGAATACAGATAGAGTGTGAGTGAGTGAATGGAGGAGTGAAATTTCCAAGCAGATAATTCTATTCCTTTCTTCTTGGAATTTCGATCAATGCAATTAATTTCTAAGTTGTCTTAACCACCTGTTTCTGCTTTTAATGTGTAATAAAGAATGAGGAAGCAGGAAAAGAAGGAAGGAGGGAAGGAAGACAAGAAGGCAGGAGAGAAGGAAAGAATTAATGAAGAATGGGAAGGAAGGAAGGATGGCAGGATGGGAGAAAAATATGAAGGATGGAAGGAATGAAGAACAGGAAGGAAGGATGTAAGGACGGCGGGAAGAAAAGAAGGATGGAAGGAAGGAAGAAAAGAAAGAAGGAAGGAAGAAAAGAAAAGAAGGAAGGAAGAAAAAGAAAGAAGGAAGGAAGAAAAGGAAGGAAGGATGGAAAAAAAGGTGGGAAGGATGGAAGAATATGGAAGGAAGGAAGGAAGGAATGAATGAAGGATGGTATGAGGAAGGAGGGAAGAAAAAGACAGACGAGAGGGAGAGAGAAGGAGGAGAGAAAAGAGAGAGAGAGAGATGGCACATGGAAGGAGTGAAATAGGAGGATGGAGATAGGAAAGAAAGGAAGGATAATATACAAACAAGAATAGAGAAAGAAGAGGGAAAAAAGGAGAAAGGAGGATATGGAGAGGAAAAGAAAGGAAGATAGAGAATGCAGAAGGAACGGGAGGAGGAACGATAAAGGAGGTGAAGAAGAGAGACAAGGAGAAGAGATGAAAAGGAGAGGTGTGTGAGGAAAAGGAAAGAACAGAATAGTGGTAGAGGAAATGGAAGGGAGGTAGAAACTGATAAAGGAACGAAAAAAGGAGGAAGAAGAGAGACAGTGAGAATCAATGGCCGCCGAGGGAGGGAGAGAAGGAAAGAAGGAAGAAAAGAAAGAGGAAAGGAGAAGGGAGGGAGAGTCAAGCTGATGGACATGGAAGGAGTGAGGAGGAGGAGAAGAAGAAGAATAGAAAGGAAGAAATTAGTGAGAGGAAGGGAGAGTGGACACGACAGGGAACAAGAGAAAGATATATATGGAAATGACAATATAAAATAAATATATATAAAAAACGAAAAATGGAGATAGAAAATGGAAAATATAAAGGAAACGGAAACTGTAAATATGGAGAAATTGAAATTGGAAAATATGAAAAATTGGAAACTGGAAAATATGAAATAATGCAAACTGGAAAATATTAATTAAATGGAAACTGGAAAATATGAAAGAAATGCAAACTGGAAAATATGAAGAAATAGAAACTGGAAAATATGAGGGAAACGGAAACTGGAAAAAATAAAGGAAATAAAAACTAAAAGCATGAAGAAATTTTAACTGGAAAATAGGAAGAAAAAAAATGGAAACTAGATATAATTAAGAGAATTAAAACTAAAAAGCTTGAAGAAATGGAAACTGGAAAATATAAAGGAAATGGAAACTGGAAAATAATAGAGGGAATGGAAAAATAAAAAAATGCCACGTAAAATATTATATACATAGGGAATGGAATAAAATATAATGCAGAGTAGAAAATTCAGACACAATGCAAAGTAAAAAGGAGAAAATTAATATGAGTAAATAAATTAAAAGTTTTACAATAAATTAAACTGAAGAAAAAAAATAACAAAACATAGTGAAATGAAAGAAAGTGAGTATCCATTGACAATTTAAAACCGGAAAATGGTCAATATAAAAAAAAAATAAATATAAATTGTCAAGTGGAAAAAAGGGGAAGATTTTGGGTTTTATGCCAATCGACTCGTATGTACTGTAGGTCATTAATTAAGGAACCCTGTGATGTAGTCAGAAAATTGGAGATAGCGAATCCTTCAAATACTGCCACGAAACACCACCTTTATATAATATTATGGAGGGAAGCTTGTTTCGTGGAATGGTCAGGAGGAATCAGAAGCCTCCAATTTTCAGACACGTTCACAAGGTCCTTAAGGGGATAGTACAGTGTTGGTAAATCTGGAGCAACTCATCCTCCAAACTATTCCAAGCAAAAGAACACTAATATTTTTTGCTCTTGTGGTCCTGTTTCCTAGCATACTTTGGAGGAATCAAGGCACTCCAATGTATCAAAAAATAATTACCACCTTAAGGCAGTCAGTCTCGTTACATCAAGAGGAATCTGAAATAGCGAGTGAAAAGGAAGGAAGGTGGGAAAGTGTGAGATGACTCGTATTTGGTGGGTCTGTCGTGAAGGGGAAAGAGATGAAATAAAAGAAGGACCGTCCGTGTGCAAGAATATTGGTGGTGGTGTGGTACTGGTACGATTACTCTGTTGTGTGTCTGTGGAGTCATCGTACCGATACCAAGCCATCGTCAACACTATTTACGAATGTTCTTACATACGCCCAACGATTTACAGCAAATGTACACTCGCAATCCAAAATTTGTATCCAGGTCTTGTTGAAGTTTCGAATCATTTGACATAACACTGAGCCAATTACAACGCTTATCCTGTTTCATATTTGCTTGAGCTCGCTTAATACTCGATCAGGTTATTCGAAGCAAGCCTGGATACATATTTTGGATTGGCGAGTGTACGTATTTTTGCTTAGGAAATTCATATCCGAAATTTGTGGTGAATAATTATACAAAGAAATGCGCTGAAAAAAACTCATCCAGAAAATTTGCAGAGAAAATATCGATGAGACTTTTTGAAGAATAGTTATTATACAAAATGCATTGTTTTTAAAACACATGTAATGTCTATAAAATTCTTGATGAGGGGAAAATCCTCCAAACTATGACAATAAATAGATGAGCCCTGGATACAAATAGGGGGAATATTATGTTTTAATATATAGTCTGGACATATCAGGAGTTCCCAGAGTCGCCTACAAAAATTACTAACATAAAATAAGCTGTCCCTCCTCTCAATCACCTTCTTTCTTCTGGCGCTATAAATTATGACCTCGCTGTTGCGGCGCCTATTATCAATAAACCAATCAATCAATCCCATAAAATACGAGCAACTCACATCTGATCTTGAGTGTGACCGGGGTTACTGATGGTGGCAGCCAGTGTGTTGGCAGCCCGGCAGCGGTATTGGCCGGCACGTGCCCTCTGGACCTTCTGCACCACGAGGGAGTCCCTGGAGATGATCACACCAGCAGACACATTCTGTACTTGCAACACATCCTGGTGGTGAAGAGACGAAAGAGTAGAGAGGAGGAGAGTAAACATGGTGACACAGCAACGATCAAGGGAAAGGGAAAGAGAAGGGATATATGTATATTATATATAAAATTATAGTGTCAGGAAAATAATAAAAGAGGAAAAAGAAAATGTATGTAAATAAGTATGGTGCGAAAAAAAAATCATGGAGAGAGAAAATATAAGGGGTGGGTAGTAAGTATGGTGCCACGAAAATAAGAAAAAGAGAAGGGGTATGTAAATATAGTGCCACGAACATAATCAAAGAATGGGACAAGAGAGAAGGGCACTATAAGTAAACAGAGTGCCACGAAAAATAATCATGGTAAGAAAAAGATTAGGGGTATGTATGTAAGTGTGGTGCCATGAAAATTACCAAGGGAAGGAGGGGAATGGAAGAGAGGAGAGTAAATATGGCACCACACTTACATACATACCACCTACTCTTTTCCTTACCATGATTATTTTTCGTGGCAACCAAAGTCATTTGTCTCTTTTTCATAAAATATTTGGTAATGCTGACCATCCGAATCACTTGTAAACAGTCACTAACCATCCTAACAAAACCACTCAAGTAACGCGTAAATAATTACTAAATAACTTCCCCAAACCGCCTGAGTAAAGCCTACTGAACACATACCATTAAAACAAAACTACCTATTTCTACCGATACTGTTTCATATAACTTGAATACTTTGTCCCAATTCCACTACCTTCATCGTGCAATACGAGAAGAAGTAAGTGTCATCCGATATAGACACTGTAATTCAATCCAATTAAAAATTAACACGTCATGAGTTGTTATTATATCTCAACAGAATATGAAATGACTCATCATAGATTTTATTCCCACTTTCTCACTGCCTTCCTTCTTTCCTTCCTCCCTTTACGAGCTTTGTGCACCAAAATAATATTTGATATGGACAAGTAATGTGTTTAACTTCGCTAATCCCGGCAACGCCACGGATGGCCAACTTTGCCCTTGTTGTTGTCTTGTCCACAAAATAAATGAATGAACACTAATTAACCAGGACCGTGCCTTCAATTTAATTAAAGCAGATATGACGTGCCAGATGACTAACAATGAGTAGGTAACAAATCCGCTCGACCTCACCAACGCATCATTCGTGCTTTCCTGCCACTGTACTGCATGCTGTTAACCATTACCCATATAGAATGACATATGGGTATGAGTATGGAGTTAATCTCACCCACTTTGCATGCAAGCTCTCTAGAATATTGTACATAAAAGCGAGTGTATATTATTTTATATGTCAGGTATATAGTAAAGGTTAAAATATGTAAAGGGAAGGATTATGGTGTGGAAGGGATGGGGGGAGAGAGGCAGGAATGGGGGAGAGAGGCAGGGAATGAGGGAGAGAGGCAGGGAATGGGAGTGAGGCAGGGATGGGGGAGAGAGGAAGGGGAATGGGGAGTGAGGCAGGGAATGGTGGGAAGAGGAAGGGATGGAATGATGAGCAACGGTGAGTGTAAGGTAGGGTAGGGATTCAAGGCAAGGTGAGAATAACACAAGGGTGGATGAATGAGAAAAGGATCGAGTGAGAGTCAGGGAAGGGGTGAGAGTCAGGGAAGGGGTGAGAGTCAGGGAAGGGGTGAGTATCAGGGAAGGGGTGAGTGTCAGGGAAGGGGTGAGTGTCAGGGAAGGGGTGAGTGTCAGGGAAGGGGTGAGAGTCAGGGTAGAGGGAAGAGTCAGGGAAGAGGGGAGAGTCAGGGAAGGGGTGAGAGTCAGTGATGGGGTGAGAGTCAGTGATGGGGTGAGAGTCAGTGATGGGGTGAGAGTCAGTGATGGGGTGAGAGTCAGAGAAGGGGTGAGAGTCAGAGAAGGGGTGAGAGTCAGGGATGGAAATGAGTAAGGACTAAATGAGTCAAGAATAAACACTAGACAAGCGAAGTAGGAAGAGAAGGGTGATGCAAGGATGGATGAATGAGAAAGGTTAAGGGTGAGGGGCAGGGATGGAAAAGAGGAAGGACTAAATGAATGAGTCAGAAATATACAGTTGAGGGTAACAGGAAGAGGAGGGACGGTGACGTGAGGAAGGGATGTATGTATATATTCTTTAACAAATTCGACGTGGATTCGGGGTCCAAGCTCTGGTGTTTACTCTTTGGAAATAGTGCTACTGTTAAATAAATATTTGACAAACACACACACACACAGAGAGAGGAGAGAGAGAGAGAGAGAGAGAGAGAGAGAGAGAAGAGAGAGAGAGAGAGAGAGAGAGAGAGAGAGAGAGAGAGAGAGCACCAGGCATATTCGTTCGTGTCTCTGAATATCCAACGAGGTCCGAGAAAAATTGATGTGTCTTGTTTTGACAGTACCGCCACGAATAATCACCGACTGGGGGAATAACCAACATGTTTACCGACCTCCTTATTCCGCATTCCCTTCTCGGCCTCGCATGCAAATTTGTCGACTTTATTTCAGAATTACTACGTACTATTCCTTATGATTTCGTACTGGGCCTGGCAAGTAAATTCTGTGGATTTGTTTCCGTATCATTATTACCTTCGCATTCGGACTTGCAGAAGGTTATGCAATAATTCATGATTGTCTATTTGTTTATATGGTAGTGGGTTGATTGGTTCGGGTACAATATAACTCAAAATCGTACACAGTTATGTTGGGTCACACATCACAGTTGGGTATTTCGAAATCAACAAGTAATTAAATCTTAAGGGGAGATTTTCTTGTTGGTAAATTCTCCGGAGGGCTACTGATTC
>JAWQEG010002731.1:0-27700 GCA_033782935.1 Petrolisthes cinctipes
AGAGAGAGAGAGAGAGAGAGTGTGTGTGTGTGTGTGTGTGTGTATAATAATAATGAGAGAGAGAGAGAGAGAGAGAGAGAGAGAGTGTGTGTGTGTGTGTGTGTAGCCTAAGTACAGTACACCCCCATTTCCCCCCCCCCTTTTCTCCCCCCTCTCCCTCCCTCCTTCTCCATTCCTCTTCTTTTTCACACTCCTCTAAACACACCTATTTTTTACACACAACGGTCAGAGTCAAAAGTCATGTCTCACTCTCACACACTTTAGTAGTAGTAGTAGTAGTGGTGGTAGTAGTAGTAGTAGTGGAAGTAGTAGTGGTGGTGGTAATAGTATTAGTAGTAGTAGTGGTGGTGGTAGTGGTGATGGTGGTAGTATTAGTAGTAGTAGTAGTAGTAGTAGTGGTGATAGTATTGGTAGTAGTAGTGGTAGTAGTAGTAGTAGTAGTAGTAGTGGTGATAGTATTGGTGGTGGTAGTAGTAGTAGTAGTAGTAGTAGTAGTAGTAGTAGTAGTAGTAGTAGTAGTAGTAGTAGTAGTAGTAGTAGTAGTAGTGATAGTATTGGTAGTAGTAGTTGGTGGTAGTAGTAGTAGAAGTAGTAGTAGTAATGTCAAAACACTACACATACTTATAATTAATCTAAGTGGATATTCTCTTCTTGGTAAATTGGAAGGCTACTGATTCCTCCTACCTATGCCAGAAAACACACACCCTCAGTGGTACTAATAGGGGATCTTCTGTTTCGTGGCATAGTTTGGAGGAATCAGAAACCTTAAAATTCACCAACAAAATAATCTCTCCTTTAATACCTAATAATAACATCAATTAATTAAAGAATACTAAGTGATTTATGGTTTGTTATTCACTCTTTTTTTAAGGACCCTGTGATCGTGTATGAAAATAATTAAAGGCTTCTGATTCCTCCTATCTATTTCACGAAACAAGCTCCTTCCATATAGGTGTGTGTGTGTGTGCGTGTGTGTGTGTGTGTGTGTATGTGTGTGTGTGTGTGTGTGTGTGTGTGTGTGTGTGTGTGTGTGTGTGTGTGTGTGAGTGTGTGTGTGTGTGTGTGTGTGTGTGTGTGTTTCGTGGCAATATTTGAAGGACTCATTTATCTCCAATTTTCTGACTACATCACAGGGTCCCTTAAATAATGGGTACTCACTCTTAATAATAAAAATAATAATATAATAGGGAACACCAATTAATCAAGTTACAATTTACTCATCCTTAATACAAATAATACGTGAATACCAATTAATTACCGTTTACTCACCCTTACTAAAAATACTAATAATACCAATTAATTACCGTTTACTCACCCTTCTAAAAGCAATAAGAAGTGCGTGAATACTAATTAATTTCAGTCTATACTCAACTAATTCCAGTTTACTTACCCTTCTAAAAGTAATAAGAAGGGAATACTAATTAACTTCAGTCTATACTCAACTAATTCCAGTTTACTTACCCTTCTAAAAGCAATAAGAAGGGAATATTAATTAATTTCAGTCTATACTCAACTAATTCCAGTTTACTCACCATTCTAAAAGTAATAAGAAGGGAATACTAATTAATTTCAATCTATACTCCAATAATTCCACTTTACTTACCCTAGTGTTGTCATTGTAACGATGGTGTACCAGAAGGCAGAAGGGATGGAAGTGAAGGTTGTATCCACCACATTCTTTTCAGCGTAGAACATGACAGTAGCGAATATAATAATGGCCATGGCTAGAGAGAAGACGAGGAAGCCCAGCTCAGAGGCACAGGACTTGAGAGTGTAGCCCAATATGCGAAGACCCTGGGAATGCCGAGAGAATTTGAAGATACGGAACACACGGAACACTCTGAGGGTGACGAAGGCGCCTGATACGTCGTCATTATCAGTGATACCCAGACCAATGTAGTAGGGTAAGATGGCCACCACGTCAATGATGGACATGACAGAACGCATGAACTTGCAGCGGTCTGGGGCAGCGAACAGACGAAGGAGGTACTCGGCCGTGAAGATCATAACACACGCTGTATCGCCACAGAAAAAGATTATTTTGTATCGCTCGCCACAAGGTTGTGACTCCTTCTTGCCAGGCAGACGACCACAAGGCACCGTCTCTACCACATTGGCCATCACCGACACCGCAATGAAGAACCCTGTCACGTAGTAGAAGACCAACGCTGCCGTGGATGTGTGTGGATTCTCAAAGGCTCTCCACATCCTCTCACGAATGGTACGGTACACATATTTGTCCTGCTCTCCACTCTCGGAAAGCTTATCATCCAGTAAGCGTTCGGCATTTTCACGCTTACGGTCGCGGTAGTCCTCGTAGCAGCAGTCGCCAATGACGTCTGGTATGATGCCGAAGAAAGCCAGTTCCTCGTCGTAGCTGGTGAGGCACTCGTGTTTAGGGTAATGAAGCTTACCCGTCCTGTAGTAGTTAAGGATGTGTCTAAAAATGTCAGGGTCACGGTCAAAGAAGTACTCCTTGGTCTCCTCGTCGTAAAAGAATTCTCTCTCGTTAGATCCAAGGAGGGTATCGGGGTATTTCTCTAGTGTATTACGCCACGTTTCAAACCTCCTTCCTGATACATTAATATGAAGCTTTTCGTCATCGGGCCTCCGCTTGTCTTTGGGTATGGGAGGCGCCGGTAGAGGGTTATTAGCGATGGGCACCCAGCCGATGGCAGCTGCTCGCGCGAAGGGCAACCAAGCGGCCACCGAGGCCATGCTGTGTGGGGGAATGTTGGTGGTGGGCTACAGAGCCTGAGCCACAGACAGTCACTAACAACACGCACGGCAAGCACTCACACGGCCGCCCTGCCACTCACCACTACTCGTCCATGATTGAGCCAGGCCACGACACTGGCAGCGAGGCCCTTCACGACACCACAACACGACACACACACACACAAGCAAGGCAGAGGAGGGTGATCCCACGCCCGCTGCTGCTGCACAACTGAGCCTCTCTGCGCAGCCCTTCCCGTTGATGCCATGCGCGCATCGATCTGGTGCTGGGGGTGGTGGTGGTGGTGGTGGTGGTCCTGTGGTCTGTCCCTCCACCTGCTGCCCCCCCTCCACTCTCTCTCTCTCTCTCTCTCTCTCTCTCTCTCTCTCTCTCTCTCAGATTACTCCAAGAAACGATAAACTACTTCAATTTAAATCTCTCTCTCTCTCTCTCTCTCTCTCTCTCTCTCTCTCTCTCTCTCTCTCTCTCTCTCTCAGATTACTCCAAGAAACGATAAACTACTTCAATTTAAATCTCTCTCTCTCTCTCTCTCTCTCTCTCTCTCTCTCTCTCTCTCTCCTTCAAGAAATGATAAACTACCCTAGCTGTACTTCAATAAATTTCAGTCTTCCTTTTGTGACACAGTTTGGAGGACTATTTACCTCCTTAACAAACTCTGATGGTGGAGTGGTGGAGAAAGGAGAAGAAGTTAGTTAGTTGGTTAGTGGTGGAGAAGGGAGAAGATATTAGTTAGTTAATGGTGGAGAAGAGAAGTTAGTGGGTTGGTTAGTGGTGGAGAAGAGAAGTTAGTGGGTTGGTTAGTGATGGAGAAGAGGAGAAGTTAGTTGGTTGGTTAGTGGTGGAGAAGAGGAGAAGTTAGTTGATTAGTGGTGGAGAGAAGTTAGTTAGTTAGTTAGTGGTAGTGGCAGTGATGATGGAGAGGATTTGATGAAGAAGAGGTGGAGTAGTGGTGGAGGAATGGTGGAGTAGTGATGTAGTGGTAGAAATGTGGATTGATGGTGGAGTAGTAGTGGAGGAGTGGTGGTGGAGTAGTGGACTAATGGTGGAGTAGTGTTGAAGAAGTAGACTAATTAATGGTGGAGTAGTGGTGGAGGAGTGGACTTATGGTGGTGGAGTAGTGTTGGAGGAGTGGATTAATGGTGGAGTAGTGGTGGAGGAGTGAATTAATGGTGGAGTAGTGGTGGAGGAGTGGATTGATGGTGGAGTAGTGGTCGAGTAGTGGACTAATGGTGGAGAAATGGTGGAGTGAATTGATGATGGTGGAGAAATGGTGGAGTAGTAGTGGTGGAGTAGTGGTGGAGAAGTGGACTAATTAATGGTGGAGTAGTGGACTTATGGTGGAGAAGTGGTGGAGGAGTGGATTGATGATGGTGGAGAAATGGTGGAGTAGTAGTGGTGGTGGAGTAGTGGATTAATGGTGGAGAAATGGTGGAGTAGTAGTGGTGGAGGAGTGGTGGAGATGCTATGACTTTTATTTATTGGTTTTGGGATGAGAGACAAGGAGGGGGGGGGAGAGGAAGGGGGGAGGGGGGAGGAAGGGGGGAGGGGGGAGGGAGGAGGGAGTCTGTTGTCATGGTGATAGCAACACACACACACACACATACACACACTCACTCTCTCACACACACACACACTCACACACACACACACACACACACACTCTCTCACACACACACACACACAAACACACACACTCTCTCTCACACACACACACACACACACATACACACACTCTCTCTCTCTCTCTCTCACACACACACACACACACACACACACACACTTCTTCTCTCCCTCTCTTCCTTACTCATTATGTGTGTTTAATTACTCCACGCACCTCTGCAGTGTGTGTGTGTGTGTGTGTGTGTGTGAGTGTGTGTGTGTGTGAGCTGATGTGCAAACTCTGCGGGACACACACGCACACACACATACACTGAGAGAGAGAGAGAGAGAGAGAGAGAGAGAGAGAGAGAGAGAGAGAGAGAGACTGGAAATGGCTCACATGATAGACAGTAAAAACTCTCTCTCTCTCTCTCTCTCTCTCTCTCTCTCTCTCTCTCTCTCTCTCTAAACATCTTAATCATCTCTCTCTCTCTCTCTCTCTCTCTCTCTCTCTCTCTCTCTCTCTCTCTCTCTCTCTCTCTCTCTCTCTAAACATCTTAATAATTCTCTCTCTCTCTCTCTCTCTCTCTCTCTCTCTCTCTCTCTCTCTCTCATTAACGACCCTGTGATCTGTATGAGACTTGGAGGCTTCTGATTCCTCCAGACCATGCCACGAAACAAGCTCCTTCTATAATTATTCTGTAGGTGTGTGTGTTTCGTGGCAATATTTGAAGGACTCATTTATCTTCAATTTTTTTTTACTACATCACAGGGTCCCTTATGTCTCGACTGCAAATTTTTAACATTCTCTGGTTGTTAAGTGTTTTTGTGTGAATATATATTGCATGGCTACTTCTTTGCAACATTACTGCACCAATTGCAAGTACATGCATGATTAGATAGTGCATCATTATATCGTTTCTTAGATATATATATTTCGTATGATAAGGTACACAAAAGTTTATTAAATAGCATACAGCATAGAGTATAATTTATAACCTCTATATATGCATTACAGGAGGTTATTCACAGCTTTAATTACACATAAACATTCCCTAGGCATTAAATCTATGTACCAGGAATTAGAAAATAGGAATTAATGACTGTTTTATGGTAGAAATAACAAGAAAAATAAAGAGAGAGACAGTAAATAAGAATAACTAACTATTTTATGGTAGAAATAACAAGATAAATAAAGAGAGAGACAGTAAATAGGAATAAATAACTACTTAAAGATAGAAATAACAAGATAATTAAAGAGAGAGAGACAGTAAATAAGAATAACTAACTAACTACTTTATAATAGAAATAACAAGATAAATAAAGAAAGAGACAGTAAATAGGAATAAATAACTACTTAAAGATAGAAATAACAAGATAAATAAAGAGAGAGACAGTAAATAATAATAACTAACTACTTTATGGTAGAAATAACAAGATAAATAAAGATAGAGACAGTAAAAAATAAGTAACCCGTTTGGTGCCGTTGAAAACCATGACACAATTATCGTCGTTGTTGTTTACTGTTGATGTTGTTGTTGTTGTTGTTGTGGCCAGCTGCTAACTAGACATATAACTAACTAACTAACTAACTAACTAAGAAAGAGGAGGTTTATTTATTATGGAAGGAATATTGTTTAAATGGACAAACTACTGGAATGGTGGGTATAGGTGGGTGTAGGTGGGTGTAAGTGTAGATGGGGTGGGTGTAAATAAGTGTACGTGGGTGTAACTTAGGTATATATTGTTGATGTGGCAGTAGATGGGTGTAGGTGGGTGTAAGTGTAGATGGTATGGGTGTAAATGGGTGTAGGTATATATTGTTGATGTGGCAGTAGATGGGTGTAGGTGGGTGTAGATGTAGATGGGTTGGGTATAGATGGGTGTACGTGGGTGTAGGTGTAGATGGGATGGGTGTACATGGTGTAGATGTAGATGGGTGTACGTGGGTGTAGGTATATATTGTTGATGTGGCAGTAGATGGGTGTACATGGTGTAGGTGTAGATGGGTAGGTAATTATCTATTCCATTTTTGTTTTCTATTACAATGTTTTTTCCTTCATTACACACTTATTTAGACCATTCTAAGACTATTTTCTTCTATGAGTTTTACATTTAACATTAAAAACTATATATAGTAGCTAGAGATTTTTTTTGTATTCTATCTATCTATAACTCTGACGCCTCGTTCCCTCCGGGTGGCCACGGCAGAAGTGTCTCCGGTTTTCCCTGTTCCAACACTCCCTCCTTACTTAGACCATCCCTACTCTGTCCCTCATGTTACTCTCTCCTTTACATACTCTTCCACTCTGTTCCAACACTCCCTCCTTACTTGGTCCATCCCTACTCTGCCCCTCATGTTTCTCTCTCCTTTACATACTCTTCCACTCTGTTCCAACACTCCCTCCTTACTTAGTCCATCCCTACTCTGCCTCTCATGTTTCTCTCCTTTACATACTCTTCCACTCTGTTCCAACACTCCCTCCTTACTTAGTCCATCCCTACTCTGCCCCTCACATTTCTCTCCTTTACATACTCTTCCACTTTGTTCCAACACTCCCTCCTTACTTGGTCCATCCCTACTCTCCCTCTCACGTTTCTCTCTCCTTTACATACTCTTCCACTCTCTACATAAGAAACAATACCATATAATTTATGTGAGTCTTACTTTTCCATAAAAAAAAACACCTTATAATTTGACCGAGTCGGAAGTTTGCATGAGAAACGACACCTTATGATTTAAAAGAGGAAGAAATTTATATGAGGATCAACTCTTTATATTCTACTTATACTGAAGTTTGGATAAGGAATGATGTTTTATGATTAACTGAGTCGGAAGTTTGCATGAGAAACAACACCTTATAATAATATGATTAATGAGGGTGAAATTTATTGATGCTGTTGATATTTACGTTGTCAGGATGGCAGCCGAGATGGTTCGTGCTGGACAAGGGAGTGTTGGCGTACTACAAGTCTCAGGAGGAGGTCAACCAAGGCTCCAAGGGCTCGGTCAAGCTATCGGCATGTGAGATACTCGGTAGGTAAGGCTCAGTGCACCCAAGGAACGCAATGAAATCAAGCTACGGTACCACTGAGCAAATATAAAACAGTATTGTACCACTGAACAAATATAAAAACAGTATTGTACCACTGAACAAATATAAAAACAGTATTGTATTGTACCACTGAACCAAATATAAAAACAGTATTGTACCACTGAACAAATATAAAAAAAGTACTGTACCACTGAACAAATATAAAAACAGTATTGTACCACTGAACCAAATATAAAAACAGTATTGTACCACTGAACAAATATAAAAACAGTATTGTATTGTACCACTGAACAAATATAAAAACAGTATTGTATTGTACCACGGAACAAATATAAAAACAGTATTGTATTGTACCACGGAACAAATATAAAAACAGTATTGTATTGTACCACTGAACCAAATATAAAAACAGTATTGTACCACTGAACAAATATAAAAACAGTATTGTACCACTGAACAAATATAAAAACAGTATTGTACCACTGAACAAATATAAAAACAGTATTGTACCACTGAACAAATATAAAAACAGTATTGTATTGTACCACTGAACAAATATAAAAACATTACTGTACCACTGAACAAATATAAAAACAGTACCTTACCATTGAACCAAATAATACTAATAGAATTAATACTGTATGAAACATTTTAATAATTATGTTGTGTATAATATTGTACAACTAAGCCAAATAATCTAATACTGTACTGTATAATTAATACTGTATAAAGCATTGCAATTATTATGTTTTGTATAGAGTAATATTGTCTTGTGATGTGTAATTGTTGTTGTTGCATTCAGTTCATCCAACGGACACACTGAGGGTGGACGTGGTGATTCCCTGCGAGCAACACTTTTACCTCAAGGCCCCCTCCCCTCACGAACGCCACGCCTGGTTGGTCGCTCTGGGCAGTGCCAAGGCCGGCTTGCCTCCTGCCGTCCCACAACCCAGGCCAGAAAAAGGTATACTCTATGCCCTCGATATACAGTGAATAAATTTAGCACTTTCCATTTGACACTTGGTTAGCATATCCCGTAGTCTGGATGGGAATAAATAACAGAAGTCTGGGAAGAAAACATTGTTGGTCTTCAATGAGTGACTGAGGGTAATATTTAGTGGTGGATATACAATTATTTATTCATTGTATATCAAGGGTCTATTGAATACTGTACAGTATGTAGAAAGACATGGATGTTGAGGAATAACTGTATAACCTATATAATATTATGTACAGTTCTGTATGGGGAAAAGTGTTTGGTATTTTCTAGTGTTTGTGTAGTTACTCTAATGCAGTTATTATTGCTTCAGATTACAGCATTCACTACCTACATATAAGACTGAGTCATTTCTGTACTCAGTCTTTTATTGATTTGGATATTATAGACAATATGGACCAATAATTCTTCAGTGGGCAACATAGTTTTGGGTCATTGTTGACTGGCCTGCTATTCTTGTAATCTGGGCACAGAGAAACACATCATATCAACCAAATTAAGATTTTCTTGTAGGATATGGTCAATTTAATGGGATTCTTAGTGTATATTAATATACTGTTCATCCTGTTTTGCTTAATCTAGCTCTTTCATTTTCTTGTTTTTATTTTTGAAATGTACAGTATTTTTGTACTATGCTGTATGAACTTGCTTTCTTTTTCTAACAGGGATAATTTATATTCCTTCATTTCTACGAGAAGGCCATATGAAGGTAAATCCTGGGGTTAATGCATGGTTGTGTGTGTGTGTGTGTGGTTGTGTGTGTGTGTGTGTGTGTATGTGTATTTTCTTTGACCTTATTGTATATGCACACGATTGAATCACGTTCCTCTCTCATCTTCTATTACTGCTGTTTCAATTATTTCTTTAGAATTGTTACTGATCTTGCCACATGATTTCACAAGGCAACAATTCCACAATTAACCACACGTCAATTCCCCTGTTTGGAAAGCTATTTTTTAATTTGTTTCCACAGAGTACAGTACTGTTTTTGTGTGTATACCGTATGTGTGATTGCGTGTGCTACTGTGAGTGTGAAAAAATTTATTGTACAGTCACGAGCATAAGTTTCTTTACCCCCCTAGCGAGAGCTAGGTCGAAGTCGGGGTTGGATATGGACTAGACAAACAAAAATGGACCAGTTCATAATGTTCGGATGATGCTTCATGTCACGGTAGGTGTTCACTTGAATACAACAAATTTTACGCCGTCATGAGATACTGACTCCCAATGTTCGTTTGCCTGGCCCGTCTCCAACCACAAATTCGACCTCATTCTCGCCATGGGGGTAAAGAAACTTATGCTCGTGACTGTACATATTTCCATTTATGTGTGAATGTTACTGTGCATTTGTGAAAGTTCATGTTGTGTAATGAATATATTTTGTGTGATTGTGGTCCCATGCTAACCCTCGAGTATTTATCCGTGTCACTGCAGTTTTACAAGGATATACCGTATTTCTAATTTTACACCAACACTAGCATTATTTATTCATTCAAGGAAGTCAATACTGTTTGGTAGTAAAGCTTCAATACATTTTCATAAATTTCTTTGCCCTTTTTATTTTGTTCTTGGGCTGCTGATCATCTGCTTTGTTTTTTTGTTTTCTTGGCTTTTTTATATTGTTAAGGAAGGTGGAAGTAGTGGAAGGAGACTAGGGAACGATAGTAGGAGAAAGCAATAGAGGGAAAACAAAAATAGATGGTGCATTATTTTATACTTTTTATATGTACTACTATATTTATTTATTTATTTTTATCATTTTTTTAAACTGAACTGTTAAGGGGAGATTCTCATGTTGGTAAAGTGGAAGGATCCTAATATCTCCTAACTATATATATCGTAAAACAGACACCCTCAGTGGTACTAATAAGGGATCTGTTTCGTGGCATAGTTTGGAGGAATCAGAGACCTACCAGTTCACCAACAAAAGAATCTCCCCTTAACCACCAACATTTCCCTCTCTTCACCCTGACAGACCACCAACAGGAGGCAGACGTAGTGAGGGCAAAAAAGTCCGAGCTGAGGTTAACGTGCGACCTCCTCATGAAGCAAGTGTATAACATCAAGACAGCAGCCAGCAACCCAGATGGGCCGGACCTGGAGGTGTGTATTGATGAGCTATAATAATTAATTCCCATCCCGACTTGTCATTGGTACAGTAGACCATCATTTTACACGGACATAGTTTGGATGAATTATTGGTAGCCGGCTCCAGCGTTTCGTACATCAAGAGACCTTCGCCCTAATGTTGACGATGATGTTATTGTGTTTGCAGAGGTTGGACGAGGCGAGCAGTTTGCTGTCGGCCACATGCGAGACCTTCATCGGTACCCTGGAGGAGTGTCTGAAGCTGGCCAACACCCCACCCACACCCACTCTGCCAGACCTCACCTCCCTCCCTCCACCCGTCACTCTCATCAAGGTCAAACACTTTAGTGTATATATTATTTCCTATGTTTGTTTGTCAGTACTTTTTGGAGCAAGAGAAGTGATAATAAATATTTCTGTATATTCTGTGTTATCATAATAAGTTTGACAGAACTGTAATGCTAAAGGTACGGTTGACCACAAGAATTCTTACACAGGCTATATGGAAAGAGAGGTCATTACTCTGGAAGAACTGCAACGAATGGTCTATCAAGTGACTCTGTGATTGCAAAACAACAAATCTAATAATAATGTTATACAGCAGTTATGTAGTCTTGTAGTTTCTGTATGTTGCAAACCCTCTAAAACAACAGCATGTGTACCAATTCTTGTGGCCAATAGTACATATTTATCACGTGTAGAAATAAGGCTAAGTTTACCCCAGCACATTTTGAGGTTTGTACAGTAAACCCTTGATATAATATGTATGAAGATTCCCATTCCCCATTTCATTATAATACAGTACTCAATTCCAAAGGTTGTCCCAGTCTTCTGTCATTCATTACCACACCGACTAAGTGATCTAGGCCAGTGTTAAGGGGACATTTTTTTGTTGGTGAATTGGAGGGCTATTGATTCCTCCTAACTATACCAGAAAACAGATGCCCTCAATGGTACTAATAGAAGATTTGTTTCGTGGAATAGTTTGGAGGATTCAGAGACCTTCCAATTCACCAACAGAAGAATCTCTCCTTAAATGTGTCACTGTTTTATCAAGGATCAACTATGATAATTTGTAATGCTTCCAACAGGAGAGGAAGACCAGTACCTCCACGCCTTCCGTCACCAGACAAAGCTCCGCTGAGAGGTGGGTAAACGAGAGATGGCCCCAACACTCTCTTCATAGAAACTTTTTTTTTTTTTTTTTTTTTTTTGTTGAACAGTCACAGTCATAGGCATTTTTGAAGTAAATCTGCAGTTTCTTTCAATATATCCTGTGTAACAAAAATAGACCATCTACTCTGATATCACTGTTTCTTTGTACAGATTGGAAGAATTAGTAGCATCCAGTGTTCCATCAAAATTATGTCCCTTAAACACATAAAGGGAGATTCTTTTGTTGGTGAATTGGAAGGTCTCTGGTTACTCCAAACTATTCCATGTAACAGATCTCCTTATTAGTAACATTAAGGTCATCTGTTTCCTGGCGTAGCTTGGAGGAATCGGGAGCCCTCCAGTACACCACTAAGATAATCTCCTCTTAAGGTGGTAATTCTTTTTTGTTACATTGGAGTGCCTTGATTCGTCCAAAGTATGCTAGGAAACAGGACCAGAAGAGCAAAAATAATGGTGTTTTGTTGCTTGGAATAGTTTGGAGGATTCAGTTGCTCCAGATTTACCAATACAAAACTTCCCCCTTAAAGGAGTGATTTGTTGTTGAAATTTTGGGGGGCTACTGATTCCTTCAAATTATCCTCCAGCATAACAGATCTCCCTAGTGTTATACCGGGATACTAGTCTGTTTCTCGGCATAATCTGGAGGAATCTGTTGCCTTCCGATTTCCCCATGACAGTTAAATCTCTTTTTAGTAAATCGGAATTCCCCATGACAGTTAAATCTCTTTTTGGTAAATTGGAAGGCTACTTATTCTTCCTAACTATGCCAGAAAGCAGACAACCTTAATGGTACTATTGAAGAATCTGTTTTGTGGCATAGATTGGAGGAATCCAATTTACCCACAACAGTCAACCCTCTTAATTAATTACAAAGCTTCAGGAAACTAAATAAATAAGTAATATGTCTTGTTATGCTGAGAAAAACCCACTTTTTATAGACAGAAAGTATTTATTCTTGTTATATTTCAGGAGGCCAGAATGACACAACAAACAAGAAGGTGATGTGACAAGTAAGAGAAGGTTTAGTACAATACTTATTTTACTCTTAAGGGGTAGGTAGTCTTTTGATTCCTCCAAACAATGCTGCTGAACCAATCCCATGCTCGTTGACTGAGGACGTCTGTTTCCTGGGATTGTAAGGAGGAATCATTAGCCCTCAGATTTGACCACAAAAGTCCACCAACTTAATGGGGTAATACATTTTTGGTACATTGGAGCATCTTGATTCCTCCAAAGTATGCTAGGAAACAGGTCCACATGAACAAAAATAATGGTGGCCTGTTGCCTGGAATAGTTTGAAGAAATCATTTGCTCCAGATTTACCAACACTACTACCCCTTTAAGAGAAGAGTTGAGAATATTACAGTAAGACAGAGTTTAGAGTTTGGTAGTCTTAATAATATGTTACTTTAAGAGAGATTCCATTATATTATAGTAAAAGTAAGCTTAGTATATACTGTGTATCACATTAAGAGAGTTCTTTATACAGTTTTATTCTGTAATAAGAGAGAGTTTGTTATATACAGGCAGTAATTATAATAAGAGAGAGAGATTGGTATATACATTATATTACACTAAGAGAGAGTGCCCAGGGTGGCTGATTTTATTCTCTGTGAATACTAGCCATCCCCCACAAGGCTAGAAAAAAAATTGTTGTAGGATCTGGTCACTTTCTAGTGGATTTGACGAGATCTGCCCACATAGATGAAAACTCCACGTGAGGTGTATTGCAACCAGAGGCTTTTTTTTTTTTTTTTTTTTTTTTTTTCTCACTGCTGTGTGGACCTCCAGCACACAGGGGGTGCATTTCCCTTTGCATGCAGTAGTGTAAACTCCCTCCCCCTTTATGGTCCCTTCAGGACTGGTCTCATGGAAGGTGCAGCCCCACTTGTAGCTCTTGTGGTAACGTGGACTTGGGCCCACAGCACTGGCTGTGGGATCAAAGACCTTCCCACCAATCTCCCTGGCGGTCGGAGGCCCCCAGACTCCCTGGTCCAGTAAGCTCTGGTCCCACTTCCCTGGGATGTGCTTCGGTAGCCCAGGCATATAGGGCCAGCCCCTCCTTTATTTTAATTTGTTTTTTCACTGTGACCAGAGCATACCAGGGGTCTGTGTGGCAGGAGGCCATTCTGTCCCGGGAGAGAAAACCTCATATTTTTACCTTGACATTCCACACAGTCCACAGTTTTAAATTCTGTCTGTGTTTGGTTCCATTACTGTACAGTACATGCCTCCTCAATTTCAGCATGGACAAAATCACTGAAACTACTATAGAGATCTTCATGTCTTGAGGCACGGTGGATCTGATTCTATTATTAAAAAAATCCAAAAATTATGTTCATTTGATAATTATACAGCAAGACTCACTGGTTCATATTCTGCAATACTGTAAACTAAAATTTTTATTTGTTTTTATTGAATATCAGACCAAGTCCACAAAAAAAAAAAATTCTCCAAAAGCCAAAATAATCATCCATTCGATATATAGCAAGACACACTGGTTCAGAATCTGCAAGAAAATATTTTTGAAAATTTTTGAACTGAAAATTTTCCAAAACACTTGCAGTTGAAAAAAGATGAGATCCCATCACCATGAGTAGAGTCACATACAACATTCACATATCAACTAACCACTATAAGGCTTCTGGTACACAAACCATTTGTGGTGGCAACACTGTCATGACACAAGTTGCTTTCATAACACTGTTAACTACCGTATTATTTAAGGGTTATCTGTGGCAGAGAAACGAGACTACTGTACTCAGTTTTTGTGACACTAAGGAAGAGCCTCGTGGTCCAAAGTTTCATTAAAAACTACACTAAGAGAGAACCTTATATATTTACCATGACATTTCACACAGGCCACAGTTTTTCATTCAGTTATCCATTCTGCTTGTGATCATCATTCCATTTATATATTACACA
The DNA here is from genome assembly GCA_033782935.1 of Petrolisthes cinctipes. Classification (NCBI taxonomy): domain Eukaryota; kingdom Metazoa; phylum Arthropoda; class Malacostraca; order Decapoda; family Porcellanidae; genus Petrolisthes; species Petrolisthes cinctipes. The sequence continues at coordinate 14,579 of JAWQEG010002731.1, forward strand.
AAGAGAGAGCATCATTATTTCCACATTAATGTTCCACACACAGTTCATGGTGTTTCATTCCATTTACCGTTTTGTTTCTCCCTCAGAGAGTGGAGACGTGACAACGCTGATTCCGAGTGAGTCGGAGTTGGTGCCCAGGCTACGGTTGCCAGTTTAGCCATTTGTGTACAGCCTCAGTTTTAAGTTTCCGATATTTGTTAGTACCCTGAACAGTAATTTTCTTTTTATTATTATTATTATTATTATTATTATTAGGGTGAATTAGGGTGAATTTAAACTATAGGTTATGGTTGGTTGGTTTATGTGCAAGGAAATTATCACTTGTCGTTCTCATCCCCCAAATTTATCGACATAGATGGATGAGAAACATAAGTTGCCACGGTGTGCAAATGTGTCAGGATATGAGCTGATGGTAATGGTTGGAATGCATCAACAACTCCATCACTCCTGGAACTCATCATCATTTCACACAACAGTTTCCTATAAACACACAAAATTTTCATATAAACACCCAAAATTTTCATATAAATACTGAAAATTTCTTTTTAAACACCCAACATTTCCTATAAATACTGAAAATTTTCATATAAACACCTAAAATTTTCATATAGATATCGAACATTTTCATATAAACGCCCAAAATTTTCATATAAATGTGTACGAGAAATGTAGGCTGTTTGAATGTGAATAAGCTAAATTGACATCAGTGCTTGCCGGTGAAGTGATTAAGAATACTTAAATTGGAGTACAGTACATAGTAAGATATTGAAGGCAAATTGGAGGTTATTGATTTCAACATTTTTTGTCAAGAGACAGGCTGACTGCCTTTGTTGAAGTGGTTTTGGCTTGTTTTGTGGCACGGTTTGGAGGTATCGATTGTTTGTAGTTTGCCAGCAACATTACAAACACTTTAGAGGAGGTGAGATGTCAGTGAATTGTAAGCTACTGATTCCACTTAACGTATTCAGAAAGAGAAAAGCAATTGTCTCAGCAGAAGTGAAGAGTTTTGTGACATAGTTTGGATGAATCAGTAGCCTCCAGTGAAGAGTTTTGTGGCATAGTTTGGATGAATCAGTAGCCTCCAGTGAAGAGTTTTGTGGCATAGTTTGGATGAATCAGTAGCCTCCAGTTTGTTGACTATACTGTATCTTGATCCCTGACCACAAAATGAGGTGTAGTACACAGTCGCTACAGTAGACCTTTCATACAGCACCAATCACTTACAGTACACTAGTGATACATAATCTCTGACCAGAGACGAACGGCAGGCACCACACATACCCTGCATTCAAACTCAGCCTTTATAGGTGTACTGGGTGGGGAAATGAACAACACCAGGCGATTCAAAGCTTTCTGCTCCTCACACTCTGGTCAGAAATTATGTATCATGAGTGTACATACAGTATATAATTTATGTTTTACTGTATATTCCCCACTTCATTCTACACTCAGTCCTGCACCGAAGATCGATAAATGTTTTCCCAGGCTTCTATTGTTTATTACCATACAGACTAAGTAGGAGATTTACTGACCCTGTGGTGTTAAGGTCCCTGTGATCGTGATTGAAAATTGGAGGTTTCTGATTCCTCCAGACCATGCCACAAATCAAGCTCCTTCCATATAAGTGTGTGTTTCATGGCAATATTTGAAGGACTCATTTATTTCCAATTTTCAGACTACATCAGAGGGTCCCTTAAAAGGATAGTGATAAATTTATTCATCCTATATCGAGGGAATACAGTACTGTAATACATGTATCCGTGCTGTATGGAAGGCCCGCTGTCTAGCCCTGTAATATAGAAACATGTGTTGGTTAGTATAGTACAGTACATAGATCTTTTTTTGTAATTATTCGGGATGCAGCTGTTATGTATTTAAGTGTTGATTATTTTGTATCCTTCGGGTGAGTGTTCTGATGAATGGGTTAAGGGGAGATTCTTTTGTTGGTGTTTGAAAGGTTTCTGATTCCACCTAACTACAGTATGTCAGAAAACAGATGCCTTCAGTGGTACTAACAGGGGATCTGTTTTGTGACATAGTTGGAGGAATCAGAAACCTTCCAATTCACCAACAAAAAAAAAGAATCTCACCTTCTTAGGGGTATAACAGTGTTGGTAAATCTGGAGCAAATTGATGCCTCCAGAGTAAAGTACAGTATACCAGGAAACAGGACCAAATAAACAATAATAATGGTGGCCTGTTATTGTTGTTGTCTGGAATAGTTTGGAGGAATCAGTAGTTGTTCCATATTTTACCAACACTGTAATACCCCCATAAGTTGAAGGGGTCGCCTCTAGTCGGCTACTATATTTGGAGGACAACAGATTCCTCCAAACCATGCTGGGAAACAGATGACCTCAGTATTACCAATAGGAGGATCTGTTTTGCAGCACAGTTTGGAGGAATCGGTAGCCCTCCAGTTGGACCAAGCAAAGATTATAGGAATGTTAAGGGGGTGATACACTCTGGTGGGTACATCGGAGCAACTTGATTCCTCCAAAGTATGCCAGAAAACAACAGGACCACCAGATTGTTAAAAAAATAATGGTGGCCTGCCTGTCGTTGCTGGGAATAGTTTGGAGGAATCGGTTACTCCAGACTTTCCACCAACACTGTACAGCCACAATCAAATATCCACCGACACTTTCCTTCCATCGTAGTAAATATCTTGGTAATAAAGAACAACACGTGTATGATTTTGCAGCACCTCATAATAATAATAATAATAATAATCTTGGTAATAAAGAACAACACGTGTATGATTTTGCAGCACCTCATAATAATAATTGAGGGGGTTGAGTTGACGTAAGGTGTTGTATGATTATAGTTTGATATGATACTAATTTATTTGCACGATGGAAGGAAGGTGTCGGCTGTTATTTGATTGTGGCTGTACCTCCCCCTTAATTAACAGATGAGTAGAATTAATAGCATATAATATACTTATTGTACGAGGCATATTGTAGGCTACCGTTTCCCCCAAACTCTGCCACAAAACAGTATCTCTATCAAGGGAGTCTGTTTCATGGCATACTTTTGGAGGAATCAGTAGTCACCAACATGCCAACAACAACAACAACAATAATAAGTTCCTTTAAGGGGAGATTCTTTTGTTGGTGAATTGGAAGGTTTCTGATTCCTCCAAACTATGTCACAAAACAGATCCCTTATTAGTACCACTGAGGGAGTCTGTTTTCTGACATAGTTAGGAGGAATCAGTAGCCTTTCAATTTACCAACATGAGAATCACCCCTTCAAAGAATAATCCATGTATATATATATTTAATGTGAGTAAAGTATATTTGGAGTATGTTGGAGTATTTGGAGTATACCAGTTAATTAAAAGGATAGTATAATTTGGGGTAGATTGGAGTGCCTTGATTCCTCCACTATATGCCAGGAAACAGGACCAGGTTAACAATAATAATTAATGGTGGTCTGTTGCCTGGAATAGTTAAGTATGTATGTATGTATGGAGGAATCATTTGCTCCAGATTGACCCTTAATAATAATATAATAATAAAGTGGTCATGTTAGGAGGAAGTGGGAGACTTTAGATTCCTCCAAACAGTGCAAAAAAAACTGACCACTTATTCTGGGGTTACAGTAGTCTTTCCTGGCAAGTCTGCAGGATTCAGTTTGCTCCAATGGTTTGTAGCATATGTTTTGGAGGAATCAGTCTCCTGCAAACCCTCCACATACAGTAGTTAGGAATACAGTGTTGGCGGAAAATCTGGAGCAAATTATTCCTCCAAAACTATTCCGAGCAACAACAGGTCAACCTTTTTTTTTTTTTTTTTTTTTTTTTTTTTTTTCCCTCCATATATTTCCAAGCAACAGAACACCATTACTTTTGCTCATCTGGTCCTGTTTCCTGGCATACTTTGGAGGAATCAAGGTGCTCCAATGTATCAAAAATATACCATTCCATTAACCATTAATTAAAAAGAACAACCCAACCCATTACTTATATTTTTGTCTATTTAAAAATTTCCCAGGCCAAACACCATATATTTTTTTATATTGTTGTACAAAGATGAATGAGGGTGAGTGATGCAAATATTTAATTAAGGGGGTGCGGGAATAGGGAGACAGGCTTGGGGGGGGTTTAGGAGGGTGCGGGAATAGGGGGACAGGCTTGGGGGGGGGGGGTATAGGGGACAGGCTTTCTACCCATCCCAAGCCTGTTCCCCTATTCCCACACACCCCCAGTCCCCCCCCCCCCCCCCGAAGCCTGTCCCCAACTCCCGCACCCCCTTAATTATAATATTCAAGTAAAGTAAACCTCTTAATACACAGTGAATAAATATTTGTATACACCACCACTTCCTTTTACACACACACATACACACACACACACAGTCACACACACACACACAGTCACACACACACACACAGTCACACACACACATACACACACACACACACACTGTCACTCATTGAAGACCAACAAATGTTTACCCAGGGTTTTGTTATTCATTACCATACAGACTTCTAAGTGGTTTACTGAGACTGTGTTAAAAGGATATACAGTACCGTATGTGTTAAATCTAATCATTTTATATTAAGGGCCTGCTGTTTATATAAGTGATTTACCGAGTCTCTGTTAAATGGATTTACAGTAATTACATACTAAATTCTATCATTTTATATTAATTAAGGGCTTACTGTATATATAAGTGATTTACCGAGTCTGTGTTAAATGGATTTACAGTAATTACATACTAAATTCTATCATTTTATATTAATTAAGGGCTTACTGTATATATAAGTGATTTACCGAGTCTGTGTTAAAAGGTTATATATTCTAAATTGAAACATCTTATATTGAGGGCCTGCTGTATTATACATAATTATATAAGTGATTTATTGAGCCTGTGGTAAAAGGATAGTGCTAAATTCATTCATATTTATTACATGTTAGGATATTGGAAGGAGTAAAGGATCAACTCTAACCTTATTGCTTTACTAATCTATTTATTACCTAACGTCAGTAATGTAAATACTGTACTGCACCTTTGGAAAGGAGTAGAGAATTGACTTAACCATATTGCATAAGTACCCTGTGATTATGTATGAAAATTGGAGGCCTCTGATTCCTCCTAACTATACCACAAAACAAGCTCCTTCCCTGTAAGTGGTGTTTTGTGGCAGTATTTGAAGGACTCGTTTACCTCAAATTTTCTAACTACAGTACTTCACAGGGTCCGTTAACTTGTATATTTATTACTAAATTTTCAAAGCCACAGATGTTACAGGCTTGAGAAAGAATGAAAAATTAACTAACCCTTACCTCTTCACTCGTATATTTATTTACTTAACAGTGAAGCCAGAAATATCACAGGTTTGAGAAAGAAAGAAGAGTTAACTAACCCTTATCTTTTCACTCGTATATTTATTACTTACTGTAAATGATAAGAAAGGAGGAGGAGTCAACTTACCCTTCATGCTTCACTAATCTATTTACGTGTATTACTGAATATTCAATGTGACAGATTATGGGACCCTGTGATGTAGTCAGAAAATTGGAGGTAAATGAGTCCTTCTAATATTGCCACGAAACACACACATACACTTATAGGGAAGAGGCATGTTTCGTGGCGTGGTTGGGGGAAATCAGAAGCCTCCAATTTTCATACACGATCGCAGGGTCCTTAACGTTGCTTGTTCAGGAAGAAGTACAGAATCAGTCAAGAAGTGCAATGCTTTATGCTTTACTAATCTATTTATTACTGGGTTTCAGGCAAAAAAAACAAAACAATATCTATATACAGTATATACAGTGTGTTGAAATAATATGTGGAAAATTGAGGAATAGTTTACACATCATCTTCATCATCATCATCATTATCATGGTCTTGAATATTGAGATGATTTACATACAGTAGACCCTTGATATCCAATGAATAAATACACCACTTCATTTTACACTCAGTCCCACATTGAAGACCAACATATGTTTACCCAGGCTTCTGTTATTCATTACCATACAGACTAAGTGATTTACTGAACCTGTGTTAAAAGGATATACAGTAATATTATATGCTTAATTTAATCATTTTATATCGAGGGCCTGCTGTATATATATATAAATGATTTACTGAGCCTGTGTTAAAATGATATAATATTATACTGTATGCTTAATTTAATCATCTTATATCATGGGCCGCCTGTATAATTGTGTACAGTATATATATTATATCCCATGTGATGCTTAGACATTGTGATATGGCAAGTTTGTATTCAGTTTTATTGTAAAAGAATAGTACACTTTTTATTTTGAGGGTGTGTGGGGGGAGGGGAGGGTACATTGGAGTGCCTTGATTCCTCCTCCAAAGTACAGGACCAGATGAATAATAATAATAATAATGATAATAATAATAATGATGGTGTCCAGTTGCTTGGAATAGTTATATAGGAATCAGTTGCTCCAGATTTACCACCAACACTGTACTATAATTATTATACTATACTATTATATCCCCTTCATGTGATGGTAATAGTTGTGATACAATTTTCAGAAGTATTGTGTTTTTTTGTGTTTTCTTTTTGTGTGTGTGTGGTTTTTTTTTTTTATGATTATACTTTGGCGGAATCAAGAGACTTCTTTTTTTTTTTTTTAATTATATTATTATTATTATTATTATTATTTTTAAGAGTTTGTCAGAGCATTCCAGACGCATAACATTTTTTTTTTTTACATCTTTATTATGTATGACTAACTATTTACATCCATTCATTCATAGTACTGTAATAATTATACTCTCACTGGAAGAGGCATTTGTCCTGAGTTTGCAGAGGGAGGAGATGTTGCAGATATGCTTTCTGTTCCCCATTAATTAAAAACATAATAATGATAATCTCCATGACAGTAAAGGTGAAAGACTAAATAACTTTTTATTTTTAAAGTAAATTTGATCAGTTGAATAAGGCCAATTGATTTGCTTCTCTCTCATCATTATTATTATTATTATTATTATTGTTGTTGTTGTTATTATTATTATTATTATTTTTATTATAATAATTATTATTATTATTATTTTATTATAATTATTGTTAATATTTTTATTTTTATTATGATTATTGTTATTATTATTATTATTATTATTATTATTGTTATTATTATTATTGTTATTATTATTAAATCATCATCATCCAGCAGGGCAGTATAAGTGCTTCCTTTCAGGGTAACAGTTCAAAAAGCATTGATGATGTTGGTGGTGAGATTAAGGGGGTAATATACTTTTGGTAAATCTGGAGCAAAGGATTCCTCCAAACTTTTTGAGGCAACAGGATCCCATTATTTTTGTTCATCTGGTTCTGTTTCCTGGCATACTTTGGAGGAATCAAGACACTGCATTGTGCAAAAAGTGTATTACTCCCTTAATAATAAACCCCTGAGTGTGTGATTATAAGAAACAGCCTTCCTCATTATGGGTGTCGGTTCTTGACCCCACTTGGAGGAACCAAAGTGTCTCTGTAGGACTACCGAGGGCTACTGATTTCTCTAAACTTTGCTACAAAACAGATACCCTCCTTGTGTACTGAGGTAGTCTTGTATTGAATCAGTAGCCCTGTATTGTATATCACCAACAAGAGATTTATCCTTTAACAAACAATAAACTTTTGGTATGTAATTATAAGAGTATATGGAATTAAAGTGGCTAATTGAAGAGTTATTAAGAGTAATTTCTTGACAGTAGGTTGGAGGGCTACTGATTCCTCCAAATTATGCCACGAAACAGATCCCCTATTAATAACATTCAGGTTGTCTGTTTCCTGACATATTTTGGAGGAATCATTCGCGCTCCAATTTACCAACCAGAGATTCACCTTTTAGTGTAATTTCTTGATAGAGATGTGAGATGATCAGTATTAATTTGAATATTAATTAATTATAAAATGATATATTTTATAATGGATTATATTTATGGAATGTAAAATATGATATTTATTGTTGGTAGCTTTGGAGGTGATTCATTCCTCCTAGCTGTACCATGAAACAGACAGACCATCTTTAGTTGCCTCTAGATCAGCAGGGGTTCTCAAACTTTTTGGCTCGTCGACCCCCTAATGAAGTTTCATATTTTCTGTCGACCCCTAACAGTCCTTACTTATAATATTATAAGCAAAAGAACAAAATTATTAAAATATATGAGTAGTAGTAGTAGTAGTAGTAGTAGTAGTAGTAGTAGTAGTAGTAGTAGCAGCAACAGCAGTAGAAATACAGTATGATGAAAATGGAACAGACAGAAAAGAAATACTATACCGTATATACAACTTAAAAATCTTTACAACATACCTTTCTTTTTTATTACACTGTTGACATCATTAATGTGAAGGATGTGCCTGATGAGCTTCAACAAGGACACTGACATTAGGTTGGAGATTGGTCCGTCCCTTTGACCCCCCAGTAAACATCTACTGACCCCCTTTCGACCCCAGGCTATTCATCGATCGACCCCCTGGCTATTCATCGACCTCTTGGGTGATCCCATTGACCACTTTGAGAACCCCAGCTCTAGATGGTCCTGTTTTGTGACACATTATGGTGGAATGGGTAGCCTTCAAACCTCCCCATCCAATATATTTTAACCTATTAACAAATGTGTGAGTGTATGTATGATATTATTCAGGATTAATTGAGGGATCCTATGATGTTTCCAGAAAGTTTGTGGCTGAGTTAAAATATAGAGTAATGCCTTTATTTTGCTGCATGGGTGTTATGGGAGTGTATTGCACAGTTATTAATGAATCTGTGTACAGTAAACTCACACCCATAAACCAAGTAGATAATGAGGACTTACTATACATGGATTCATGGCTGATGATATGATACACACCCATAACAACAGTGGAAAACAAGGGATTAATGTATGAGGCAGAGTTTGGAGGAATTGTTAGCATCCACTTTGCTGACAGTAGTACAGACTCCTACACAAGCTCTAGTTTGTTTATGTACCGTTGCCAAAATATGAATTGCGACAATTTTTGATGGAACGTGAAGTACTGTATGTCAATGTCCATAGTTGTTTGTAGGGGTCATAATTATGTAATACGGAATAAAATGTACATTGCTTTTTGTATTACGTGCTTATGATCCCTAGAAATAGTTATGGATGTTTATATAGTAAACATTCCTTTAAGATTTGTCGCAGTTCATAATTTGCCATTTCTCCCTCACAGGCTGATAGGTTGAAATGTCCAAAACCAATTTTGTATACAGTATTGTCTTTTGTTTGTAGCAGAGTTACAATAGACCGTTGATATAACACAAACATATATGTCTGTGCACTCAGTCCCTCATTAAAGACCACAGCATGTTTTCCCATACTTCTGTTAATCATTTCCATACAGACTGACTGAGTGATATACCAGACCTGTGTTAAATATGTTAGTGTCATATCAAGGGCTTGGTATATATTGTTTGCAGTCAAGTACATATTGAATCAAAGTGTGGGTAAGAGAAGTGTATAATGTTACTGTATGCTTTTGCAAACATTTTCTTTCATACAGGTATTGTGAAGATATTTTGCAAGTTTTTGTAAAAAGTGCTCAGTAATTGTACAGCAGTGATTTTGTAGTAAAACATCATTCTACGGCAAATGCAAGCGAATGTATCCATTGTGTATTAAATTTTGGAATGAGAAAAAGTTTGGTATGGAAATATATCCAACATTATTCTTTCTTTTTTATCCTGACATGTCTACATATTTATTATAGAAAAACTATTCATTAATACTTTTATTCATGCTTGCATAATTCTTTTTATTTAGGTATATTCAGCCTAGATACAAAACTTCATATGACATGCTTGTTAATTAATGCAATGTTTATACCTTTTAATAATACAACTTTTGTGTTTTTGTTACATTTAGCCTACTCTCTTTTAGTTACTTCCATACTAACAATATTATTCCCATCTCACCTCTACACCAAACCAATACCATTCCTTTCTTATTCCTTACTATTTTGTCTACCTGTAGATCACTATCCTATACAGTACACTGGTAAATTAGTTATATATAATTTGCCTTCATTGCCTTACATGAGGATTACATTTATTATTCTGTAACATTTTTTTTCTCTTCCCGTTCTTCACTGCTTTGATCTTCCTTCTAACATTATCCTATTCAGTCCTTCTCAGTCCTTTCTTCACTCTACTGAAATTCCTTTATAATGTTCTTGCTATATCTTGATTTTTTTTCCTCAATGGCATTTTTTAGTCCCATATCTGCCTTCTCACCCACATACTATATAAACTTTCTTTGTAATTTGATCCTTCCCCCGTCTCTTACTTAAATTTTTTCAACCACATACTTTGGAGGAATCTGTAGCCCTCCAATTTACCCCAGTACAAAATGAATGGTTCCCAGCTTAACCCCCCTGCATCTTGAGTTTCTCCAACATTGCCTGCACATCAGGTGGAATGTTTCCGGAGAGGTTGATCTTATGCACTTTGGCCAGCCTCTGTGCTCCTCCGCTTCGTCGTGGTAAGGCTCGCCGTGGCCTGCCGAAGCCTGCCAGGAGAAAACAACAGACAGTAACACCTATAACATCAATATACAGTAGTCAGTGTGGTACAGTAGTGGATTTTCTCTGTTGGGTATTTATTGAAAGAATTACCGTTTGGTAGCAGTGTTGCCAGATCCGGCTAGGTCTCAGTGTTGCCAGATCCGGCTAGGTCTCAGTATTTTGCTCCGGTCATTTCCTGTTCATTTCCTGTACTTTACCACGGTTATTTCCCGGTAGTTTGCCCAGGTTAGGTCCCGGTAGTCTGATGTGGTCTACGTTTGGTCAGGCTAATTTCAAAATGCCTCATTTATATATCTTGGAAATGGGGCATTAGCGGAGGAAATGCCATAGAAGAAAATAGTCTTATAGTGGTCTATATAAGTGGGTAATGAAGGTTATGAAAGCAACTTGTGTCATCACAGTGTTGCCACCACATATGGTTTGTGTACCAGTAGCCTTATAGTGTGAATGTTGTATGTCACGGTATAATGACTAGAGTTATTATACCGTGGTTGTATGTGACTCTACTCATGGTGATGGGATCTCATATTTTTTCAACTGCAAGTGTTTTGGCAGTAGTGGGGTCTTGGAAAATTTTCAGTTCAAAATTTTTCAAAAATATTTTCTTGCAGATTCTGAACCAGTGTGTCTTGCTGTATATCGAATGGATGATTATTTTGGATTTTGGAGAAAATAATATTTTTGTGGACTTTTGTGTAGAGCGTCGGTGCTCGGCTTCCTTACTTTTCCATTAATCAGTAGGCTACCGGTATAGTAAAACCTCAATATGACATTAATATAGTCACCTGAAACACATGCACACACATTTCCTTTATTCCACCTGTGATCTATGAATATGCAAACCCGTGAATGTCTGTCAACCACAAATAACGGAGGGTCAACTATTATTTATTAAGTAATGTAGCCTATTATATTTATGCAAACCCGTGAATGTCAGTCAACCCCCACAGATAACAGAGGGTCCACTATTATTTATAAGTAATGTATTATATTTATGTAAACCCGTGAATGTCCGTCAACCCCCACAGATAACAGAGGGTCAACTATTATTTATAAGTACAGTAAGGAATTACAGTATATGCAAAACCCGTGAATATTGGTCGACTCCACAATTATGAGGGGGTCGACTATAATAAATATTGTACACTCGTGATACGTAATTTCTGACCAGAGACGAACGGCAGGCACAACACATACCCACCCTACATTCGAACTTAAGAGTCTCATCAGCCCCTATAGGCATACAGTACTGGGTGAGGAAATGAGCTATAGCAAGGAGTTTCGAAGCTTTCTGCTCCTCACACTCTGGTCAGAAATTATATATCACTGTATATCACTGCTTGGATCTCACCTTGAACACGTTGCCCAGTCAGATGTTCCTGTCCCGGCAGCTGGTACCCCGGATCCTGTGTGTGTGTGTGATAAGAGAGGCAGGAGTTAGGTTATGTTAGGCTAAGTTAAGTTACATTAGGTTAAGCTAAATTAGATTAGGTTAAGGTTTGTTAGTCTAGGCTTGGTTACGTTAAGTTAGGCTAGGTTAGATTACTGTAGATTTGGCTATGATAAGTTACATCACACTTTTTCTTATTTTGTTACAGTATTAGAAAATCTTTTATATTGATTTTTATTTATATATATATATATATATATATATATATATATATATATATATATATATATATATATATATATATATATATATATATATATATATATATATATATATATATATATATATATATATATACCGGTATATTATAAATACAGGTAATAATGTTCAATATTGGTTTAGCCAGGTGGCGTAATAATTACCCAAATCTCCCTTAGTGATGGATATTTTAAGTCTTAGACACAGAAACAAATGATAAAACTTCTATATACAGTGGATAAAAAAAAAATTGCAATATATAGAACAGTATGCAGTGGATTAATTAAGGACCCTGTGATCGTGTGTGATAATTAATTGGAGGCTTCTGATTCCTCCTGACCACGCCACGAAACAAGCTCCTTCCATAATTATAGGTGTGTGTATTTCGTGGCAATGTTTACAGGACTCGTTAATCTACAATTTTCGGACTACATCACAGAGTCCCTTAAAAAATTGAACAGTACAGCCGTGGTCAATAATAATCATCCACATATGGGTAACTTTAACAATTTACTGTGTAATGTTTTCATGTTTACATAATTATAATGTTATTGTTTTAAGTAGTGTGTAGCTGGCTTGTATTAAATTAAACGATGGCACTATACCTATTTATTGGAAAGTTTATCAGCTAAGGAACACAGAGGGAAGCTGTCAAAATCTTACTTGAGTTACTCCTATATGGATGATTATATTATTTTTGACCACGACTGTACATTATATTCCCCATTCATACGAGACACACGATGGGCAGCAATTACAAGGCAACACATCGATCCTTTCCCCATATCCACATCTAGGAATTCCACACTGTATCAACTCACAGGAGGCTTAGGGGGTGACATTCCAAACTCTACACCTGAGAAACACAACAAAAGGAAGAAGGGGACATTATTATGAAAGGTTATTATTATTAATTAAAAATGGATCGGGAGGTGTGT